>BQNB010011525.1:0-81199 GCA_026074375.1 Tanacetum coccineum
AAATTAGTGTTCAATTGATTGATAAAATTTGGGGCTTTTTATTCCATAAAATTTCTGCACCATTCTAGCATTTTAAAATCATTTTTTTGTTATTTTTCTCATTTGAATTGTATTTTCTAGGAATTAAAATAGATTTTAGTTAATTCCTTTTTCTTAGAAAAATCATAAAAAATAGAAAAATAGTTGAAAATTTTTGATTCTTTTTGCAATAATTTTCTTTTTAAATCTAGTATTTTTAAAAAAATAAAAACAAAATTTTAGTGATAATTTGTAGAAAAAGTTTATTTTTGATTAATTCATTAATCTTTAGAAATTCATAAAAAATTCAAAAATAGATAAAAAATTCTAATTCTTTTTCCTAAAATTTTCTTTTTAAATTTGTGATTTTTAGGTATTAAGTTTGTTAAAAATCGTGCCTTAGATTTTAAATTTCAGTTTTAGCTCGTGTTTTTACGTTTTGTGCATTTAAATTTCGCGCTAGTTAATGGTTCTTAATTCGTGCTATTACATTTGTAGTGTAATCATTAATTCAAAAAAATCCTTTATCAATCTTAACTCGAATCCGAATTTTCCCAATTCTCAATTTACGATTTCGTTGAGACACGACCCGAGTAGTACAATACTTCCCGGATAAAAATATACAAATTTTGTTTTCTTTAGTGAGATTTTTACCTTATATTTCTCTTGTTTGAGAAGTATTTTGGAAAGAAATTTTCACGGGATTAATACTATACGTATATAAATTTGTTTGCTTTTACTACACAACCAATTTTCAAGCTGAAAAGGAAGCTATTTTCTTGCTTTTAACTGGTATTGGAGATGAAATCTACTCAATTGTTGATGCATGCAACACAACTAATAAGATGTGGATAGCCATTGAAAGGCTACAACAGGGTGAATCATTGAACGTACAAGATGTTAAGACCAATTTGTTCTGGGAATTTGGGAAGTTTACTTCTCGAGATGGAGAATCAATGGAGTCGTATTACTCACGGTTTTATAAACTGATACTTGCAAGTTACTACAATGCAAGTGAATGTTCAATTTCTTCAACAACTTCAACCAGAATGGTCAAGATTTATGACGGTTATCAAGCAATCAAAAGTGATAGACACCATCTCATATCACACACTTTTTGACATTCTGAAGCAGTATCAAAATGAAGTTAATGATATCCGTGCTGAGAGAATAATTCCTTAGAAATTGGCGACCAACAACTCAAAGTGGATCCTTTTCGTTTAATCTTAGGCCTAGAAATATCTCCGTCCATAATCCTCTCGTCGGGTCTTAGTCATGTCTATTCCTCCATAGTTGGTTCCCGCTATTGCTCTAGCAACTACTTCTCAAACTAATCTTTCTAGATCAGAACATAAATTCAAAATATCCGTGAACGTGGCATAATCATACTCGTTGTACTTGAAAAGCTTCCTTGCTGATCGAATACCGTATTTGGTCTTCGACAGTGGTAAGGAGCTTTGGTCAAACACTTGTACATGCACTTCCTAAAATAGGAGATAAACAATCAGTATGATAGGCCGGAAAGAGAAAAAACAAAAACTATAAACGAGAATAAATATGAAAAATACATCTGTTCGTTGTAATCAGGATGAACGATACGGCGTAATTCAATTGACTGAATACGATTGGTTTAGAAAGGTCGATACGTCGTATTCAACTGGTGAATACGCCGTATCGATTGTTCAACCAGAACAATGTACAGAAAAAACAGAAAAATAAACCACACAAGCACACAATAATAAAATAAAAACAAGCAGGAGAAATGGACGATTCGATACTGAGACTCAAAAATTAAAAATTTAACTAATATTAAGTTACACTAAATCTAGATTAATCAAAAGTTAGAACTAAAATACTAATAAACACAAGAATAAAACAGCTTCACTCCCTGGCAGCGGCGCCAAAAACTTGATGTGTCGTTGTGCGTAGGTAATATTTATTATTAAGTTTTACTATTTATATTTTGCCAACTTTACCTAAAAACAACACTAACGGGCAGTGTACCCGACCAGTTGTAGGTTCGTTGGTAAGTAGGGTGTCGATCACTAAGAGCGAGTGTTAATACTTAAATCTATTAGTATTTTAGTTATCCAAGTTAGTCCTAATTTATTCTATGTTATACCTAAGTTAAACCTAAACTAACACAAAAAGGGTAAACCTGAGAGATTGGCACGAGTTTTGGTTTACCTAGACTGAGATGAGAGCGATTAACACACATAAGTTGATAGTTAGAAGATAGAGAAGCGGTCAAGCCTAATGTAAAGAAAACATATTAACCATATTTAATCTAATAGAATGCAGGTTGTAGTTTATAAGTGCAATGATTATCTTATCTCGTTGTTGATATATCATTCCTAGATTTAAGTGGTACTTCTTCCTAAAACCTAGATCTGGCAATTCTGTCACAATTAACCATATCCGCATAAAGTATTCATGGTTGATTATAATCTATCTTAGGAGACAATAATGGTGATCTTATCGAATCCTAGCTCATCGAGACTTTACTAACTTACTGCTAAACGACTCTTTATATACTAGTAGTCTACTGTCTAGATCTTTACCCAAGGAACCAGAACGTTATTTGTTGATCCTAGGTCACCTGCTAGTCCAACTATTCACTAAAGCAAGGGATAAGACAGGTCAATATTTGTGATCATATTACTCTAGATATATAAATTGCAGCTATAGAGAGCTATCCCGGCATCTAGCTAACGCTCTATTTGTATTCCTAGATCCAGTTGAATGATAGGTCGCATACTTAAGCACCTAAACGATTATAAATTGATAAACATAAAACAACACACAATGAATAAGCATGCAATCGAAATAAACATAAATCAAACATTAAATTATCATAAACATGGCTAATACCTAAAGGTATTAGCCAATAGCCATTGTAACTATACAAATGTCATAGACGAACGATTAAGGTAAACTAAACAATAATGAACGATACCAAAAACCAAACGCGTAGTTAGAGTATAGAAATTACAAGGGTTTCTTATGGATTGAATTGTGTTGCGAGACCTTCTTGGCTTCTCTTCTATTCTAAAAATCGAACCTGGTGGTTACTGCCTTCTTCTCAGTCTTTGGTATTTTTTTGCACACCTAAATTCATATTTAGGGTTAGGTATTTATAGGCTATAGAATTTGGTCGATATGCCGTATCGAAAGAGTTCAACACGGCGTATTAGGGTTTCTTGGCGTGGGCTCCATGGTTATAATATTACAGAATATTCCTTGACTTGTAATCCAATACGGTGTATGGATTTCTTCTGGATACGGCGTATTAATCTTCTCTTCATGGATGTTGTGTGAAGTTTAGGGCACATATACGCCGTATCTTCTTGATAGATACGGTGTATAAGATGTCAAAACAGTAGTCTTTATGATTTCTTCGTTTAAGCTCCAAAATGCGTACCTTTTTATTATCTTTCACACTTTGCTCGATAATTACCGTAAATAACAAATACAAGAAATTAAGTACCAATTCATACATAAATAATGTAAAATGAGCAATATAGCTGGGATAAATGATGCTATAAAATAGACGTTATTTGATGTCATCACCCTCAATCCTCCAAAACGTGGTAACCAACTCTGTTTCTCAATACAGAGTGTTCTATTGGGACGAGTCTCAAACTCTTTATCCATTCCACGAAGGTTTTTTTCCTTGGCATTTTCTTCCTTCATTACTTTTTCTTGAGCATTCAAAATTTGGGATGGAAGGTTTAACTCGATTCTCATCATTAAGGCTCGAACTTGTAGCGGCTTAATCCTTTCCTTTCGGCTTAAGGCATCTGCCACCACGTTCTCCTTCCCTGGGTGATAACGAATATCATAATCGTAATCACTCAATAGTTCCAACCATCAGCATTGTCTCATGTTTAACTCCTTCTGATCAAGAATGTGGTGTAAGCTCTTGTGATTAGTGAACATGACACACTTCGTGCCATACAGATAGTGTCTCCAAAAATTTAAAGCGAACACTACTGCTCCAAATTCCAAGTCGTGAGTTGTGTAATTCTTTTTATGAATTTTGAGTTGTCGAGAAGCATAAGCTATGACCTTCTCTTTCTGCATTAACACCGCACCCAATCCCTTATGCGAAGCATCGCAGTAAACCACAAAGATTTCACTTCCTTTGGGTAAAGATAGGATCGGTGCACTACAAAGCTTCTGTTTCAACAGTTGAAATGCCGCCTCCTCGTTTTCTCCCCATTCGTATTTAACATTCTTTTGAGTCAACTTAGTCATAAGCTTAGCGATTTTCAAGAAACCTTCGATAAACCGTCGGTAATATCTGGCAAGACCTAGAAATTGACGACTTTCTGTCGGTGTCTTAAGCGATGCACAATCCTTTATTGACTTAATCTTAGCGGGATCAACGTGAATGCCTTTACTATCAATCACGTGACCAAGAAATTGCACTTTCGAAAGCCAAAATAAACACTTGGAAAATTTAGCATACAATTAGGAGTTCTAATATTTGCTTCAAATTTTCTTCATGCTCTCCTCTGCTACGGGAGTATATTAGGATATCGTCTATGAATACTATCACAAACTTATCCAAATACAGTTTGCACACTCGATTCATGAGATCCATGAATACTGCCGGTGCGTTAGTCACTCTAAAAGGCATTACTTGGAACTCGTAATGACCATAACGAGTCCTAAACGCCATCTTTGGAATATCCTCTTCTCAGACTCTGAGTTGGTGATAACCAACTCTCAGGTCGATCTTCGAGTAGACACTCGACCCTTGCAGTTGATCAAACAAATCATTGATTCTTAGAAGCGGATAACGGTTCTTCACGGTAAGCTTGTTTAACTTGCGGTAGTCGATACACATCCTGAAAGATCCATCTTTCTTTTTGACAAACAAAACCAGAGCTCCCCAAGGTAAGGAACTTGGTCTTATGAATCCTTTGTCAAAAAGTTCTTGTAATTGAGTAGACAACTCTTTCATTTATGACGGGGCTAATCTATACGAGGATCGTGCTACAGGTGCAGCATCGGGGACTAAGTCGATTTGAAATTCGACTTATCGGGTTGGTGGAAGTCCTGGAAAATCTTCTGGAAAGACTTCCGAGAAATCCCGCACGATCGGTACGTCTTTAAGTCGCTTCTCTTCTGACTTGTCTTTCGTCTTCTTTTCAATAATCTGTGCCAAAAAAACATGGCACCCTTTTTGTATATACTTTTAAGTCTTGGTGCACGAGATGATATTCAACCTAGAATTACTTTCACCATCGTTTCTATCACCTTGAATCGTTAGTACTTCATTACCGAACGGGATACTGACAATCTTCTCGTCACAAATGATCACAGCGTGGTATTTCGAAAACCAATACATCCTGATAATCACGTAAAAGCTACCAAGTTCTATGGGCATTAAGTCGATGTTGACGGGTGATTTAGAAAATTTAGGGTACAACCCTGAATCGGTTCCTATTAGCTTCCCGTCAGCTAACTCTATAGTGTACTTACTGTCTAAGGCAGTTAAGGCAATATCACTTAGAAGGCTCACATTAGTGGATACGTAACTTCTATCGGTTAGGTTCTAGGTACTTGCAATGATTATGTCTTTAGCCTTAACTTCATGACCATTAGAGAATTCAATGGTGTAGGAATCTCCTAATCTTCTTAATTCTAACCCAATTGAAAAAGTTCATTACGATCCTAGTAGTCCTTTTTCTTTCATTGGCAGTATCCGAGTTAAATGGTATAAACTATACTGTTTACAAGGTATTAGTCGAAAACGGTTTATAAGGTAGTAAAATAGTTCCTAAGATGAAAGCAAAGTAGTTTATAAGATTACAACAAAATATTTTATAAGATGATAGCAACCCAGTTTATAAGATGATGGCAAAATAGTTTATAAAATGATAGTGAAGCGGTTTATAAGATGGTAACAATTCAAGGAGTTTAACTGACGGAATCGTCATGACACAAAAATGAATAGAGGATTTCAAAACGTCTACACAATACACGAAATTCATAAGGAAGTGCTAGTGAAAATCTCTTAGGGGATACGGTCCAAGAAGGCTTCGACTTAGGTTTCACTAGACAAGTCAGGAAAAATCTCTCCTTAAGCATCAGCCTCAATAACATTAGTAACTCGTTGAGCTACAATATACTTAATCTCTGCAGAACTCATTCCTTGTCTTATCGTCGGCATTTTCTTCAAAATCGAATGGAGTAAAGAAAGAAAAAATTAGTCGGGTTACAAAAGTCGTGTTTCCGAAAATGAAATGTTACGAGGTGACGGGTTAAAGTCGTTTTCGAATTAGTCGGCATGTTTCTAGGTGACGGGTCACGAGATGATTGATGTGCTGTCGTGTAGGGTCAAATTATTGATTACCAAGTTTTAAATTTAAATTTAGCCTACTTATCCTAAAACAACACTTTAACAGGTAGTGTACCCGATCGGGTGGAGTTTCATGGTAAGTAGGGTGTTGAACACTAAGACCGAGGTTGTTAACCTTATATTCTATTAGTATTTTAATTACTATAATTAAGTTAATTCTAATTACTTGTTAAACCCAAGGTTATAAATAGCGTGAAGCGTGGCGTGGCGGCATAACCAAGCCTCAAGCTTTAGCGTGAGGTGTTGCGTCATGGTGTTTTTAAGGCATGACTCAAGGCGGCAAAAAATATTTATAGAGTGGTCAATATTAGTTAACTACTAGGCTTAAAATTGAGTTATGGAGTTATTAAGCCTGAATCCCATACAACCCTAATCATAAATACTTGTAAATAAGTCCAAGTCTAGATAATCTATCTAGGGATTAAAGCAATGGTGATCTTGATAAACCCTAGCCCATCGGGACTTTACCCACTTACTGTTTGACGGTATTTTATATATTGGTAGTTCACTGTTCAAATCTTTATCAATAAATTAAGAACATACTTGTTGAAACATTATGGGTCACCTGCCGGTCCAACTAAGCTTATAATTTAAAAACAAAGACAGAACATTATTTGTGATCCTATTGATCCAGTAATATAAAAGACAATATGGAGAGCTATCCTAATATCTAGTTCACTTGTTAGGAGTAACTAGACCCGGTTGAATGATAGGTCGCATATTCAAACATGTAGACAAGTATCATGTGATAAACATAATTAAACTTTCAATGATAAATTAAGAAAATCAATTTTAAAACAAACCAAACATTAAATCTTCATTAAGATGGCTAATACCCTAGGGTATTAGCCCATAACCATTGTAATTATACAAGCGTAATCAAATAACTAAGGTAAACTAAACGTTTTATCGAACGATACCAAAAATTAAATGATTACAAGGGTATAGGAATTACACGGTGTCCTCTATGGAATCATAATCGATGCTTGACCTTTGGTTGCTCTTCTTTTCTTCAGAAAATAGTCTTTTATGTGTATGGTATGAAGAATATGATTTTGCACACTGAAAACTCGTTTTTGAGTCTTCTATTTATATTGTCTGAAAAAGTCTGGATACACCGTATTGAGCTAGGCCAATACGGCGTATTGGGGTGATTTCCTTGGAGTGCGCGCTAAGTTTATAATCAATACAATATTTATTCCTAAAATATAAATATCCCCGTATCTTTGAATGTCTATCCAGCTGGATACGACGTATGGTAGAAGAGTGATTTGTCGTATTGGGAATTATTTGTACACATTTTCTTGTGAAGAGTTGGCGCTGATACGCCGTATCTCTTTTCTAGATACGGCGTATTGGTCAGAAATAAGCAATCTTCAAATATATTAGTTTTAGCTCCAAAATATGCGCCTTTTAGCATGTCTTCACAAATCACTCCGTAATTACTACAAATAACACTTTTAAGCAATTAAGTACAAATTTTTGCAATAATTATATAAAAGTGGGTAACTTATTCAGGATAAATGATGGTATAAATGTAACGTTATTTGATGTCATCAATGACGTAGGTGTTTCAACAGTATGGGAAGGGTGTTCAAACTCGTTTTTAGAGTCGGATAGTAAGAATCAGTGGGGTCGGCAGACTGTGATAAGTTTCAATGTTATGCAAAACGGTATTATCTAAAGTCATGAAAAAGTTTTAAAGACCATCGTATCATTCATGATGTTTTATAAATAAATGAGACCATTGTTTCACTCACAATGTCTTAGAAATAAACGAGACCATTGTTTCACTCACAATGTCTTAGAAAAAGTTTTAGTATTTATATAAATGACCTTTATATAAAACAAGTGTAAAATATGTGCAAGTCAAAAGTAAACGCAAGGCAAAATAACTTAAGGCAAAATAACTTAAGGCGAAATAACTTAAATATATCCAAAAGTAAACGTACATATAAGGCAAATCAACGCACACATGGGCAAAACACGTATGAGGTATAGAATAATCTCCCCTCGCCCTAATCAAGTAGTGTTTAAGCACACCAAGAATTTACGATGTTATAATGAAATGTTTATCTAATGGTTATAGTCTAGGCCTAATATGCAACCTAGTTCTCTATAACATTGGCTCTTAATACCAATATGTCACACCCTCAAAATGGGTCGCAACGAAATAGGTAATTGGGGCGTGACGTCATAAATATCTCAAACACAAAGCTATGAGAAAGACCACTATATGGACATTCTAAACTCGTTGCATTAAATAAAATAAATTGAGTTTTACAATAATTCAAAATAATCAAGTCATAGAAGCGGAAACAAAAGATAAGTCTTTAAATTGGCAACAGGTATAAATGATAGATTTTCCATGAAAATGGATCCAAATGCACGAGGACTCCAAATAGCACATCAAGAAGTTCCAATGAGTTAAGCACCTAAGAAAACATGCTTAAAAAGTCAACATAATTGATGCAGATGCGGTCAACGAGCGAGTCAACGTGACAAATACGCTTGGCGCTTATTTTTCGGCAATAAATTTTGGTGGCGGATTGGGCTAAAATTCGCATGGTTACTTGGAAACGGCCCAACGGTCAAGACTCATTTATAATGAGCCCTGTCAGTTTTGGGCCTTTCGGGGTCGTTTGGGGGCTTTAAAACGCGTTTTTTAATTTTTAGGCTTTATTTTGGTATTTTTTAATTATGTTTTGTATGAGATTTTGTTTCCTTTTTATTCTAGAATTTATCCTCCTTTTAAGGACGATTTTAGCGTTGTCTCTAGCAGCTTTTGAGAAACCTATGAAATAATTAAATAAGAGAATTTCTCGTCTTGAGAATTTCAGATTAGTTCTTGTGTTTGTGTGGTTTGTTTTTTCTATCCATTGACATTATTTGGCATCAGAGCCTTTTAGTGATCATGTACACACATGGTCAAAACAAAGCTGAGGTGACACCAACACCTCCTACTCGTGATCCTCGTGATGTAGAGACGATTGAAAGGCTGCAGCAGCGGATCCAAGAACTCGGGTTCTAGTAGTAAAAGCAGGATTCGCCGACAGAAGAGGCGGAATCTGAGTCCAACGTCTGGGACGATGGGCCAGAGGATGTCAATCCTTTTGGCGAAAGAAAACCTAGGTATCGTGATCATCGTTATCATCCTCGTCATAATGATCGTGCTGTAGATCGCGATGATAGATATCGCGATGATCCTATTCACAGTATGGGATTGAAGATTGAGATCCTTAAGTTTATAGGTAAGGTTCATCCGCAAGATTTTATTGATTGGTTGAGTACGGTTAAACGGGTGTTTGATGTGCAGGATATTCCCGACAAGCTAAAAGTAAAACTCGCGGCCATCAAGCTTTGACAACATGCTTCATTATGATGGGATCATGTTACTAAGAGGCGACGAATTGAAGGGAAATCGAAGGTCGAGACTTGGGAAAAGATGAAGAAACCGATGAAGGCTAAGTTTCTACCAAAACATCATCGTCAAGAGGCTTTTCTTGACTATCATAATCTGTCCCAACGGAACATGACTGTGGAAGAGGTTATCAATGAGTTCGATAAGCTGCGTATGAGGTGTGATTAGTTGAAGAAGAAGAGCAGGTTGTCGCACGGTTTTTAGGAGTCCTTAAGCCTGAAATTGATGATATTGTAAGTCTTCAACCTTATTAGACTTATATGGATGTTTGTCGTTTAGCTTTAAAGGTTGAAAAACAGATTAAGGCAAAGAGTAATGGTAACACTAGTCGTTTCACCCTACCTACCAGAACCGCTCCCCCTACAGCACCTAAAGCCACCACCCCCACAACCTCGGCTGCAGGTAATACTAGAGAACATGTTAACAATGCCCTTTGTTGTTACAAGTGTAGTGGGGTTGGGCATTATGCAAGTGGATCTGTCTGAATCTAAAAACATGGCACTATACATTGATGATCGCTTTACACGTTTTATGATCGATGCAAGAACCTAAATTTAGATGAACCAGGTGATGAGTTGGTATATCCTGATCATGGAGAGGTGTTGGTTATTCAGAGAGTCTTAAATGTGACTGTTTCAAAATTTATTTTTTATTTTGGGGGGGGGTGTTAATTCATGCTTGGTAACAACAATTTTTAGATAAACAAGTGTACTTTCCAAGGGAAAGTATTGTAATGATTAGAGATGGGGGAAGTTGTTGGAGAATATCGTTTCTTCATATGGTTGGAAGTTTGGGAATGAAGACAGAAGACCATCCTGAACCGTACCAGTTAAATCTGGTTAAAAAAGGGAACACTATTAAAGTCAGTAAACGTTGTCTTGTGCAGTTTTCTATTGGTAAGAATTATAAAGATGAAGTATGGTGTGAAGTTATACCGATGGATGCGGCTCACATTCTATTAGGGCGTCCTTGGAAATTTGATAAGAAAACAAAACATGAAGGGTTCCAAAATACTTACAGCTTTAAGAAGGATGGTGTTAACATTACATTAGTTCCTTTTTATTCTCGTCAGACACAGGCAGATGGTTCTAATTTGTTTATGAAGAAGACTGATTTTGAGGGACTTGTGAAAACCAGTCCCTATATGTTTACTCTTGTGGTTGTAGAAGAAAACAAGATTATCAATGGAGCTCCCTTACAAGTTCAGCCATTGCTTAAGGAGTTTGCTGATGTGATTCCTGATGACATACCCCTTGGATTACAGGCTATGAGAGACATTCAACATTGCATAGATTTTATTCTAGGTTCCACTATCCCAAACAAACCAACTTATCAGATGAATCCAAAGAAGTTTATGGATCTTCAGAGACAAGTAACTGAGTTGCTGGAGAAAGGGTTGATTCGAGAGAGTATGAGTCCGTGTGCAGTACCTGCCTTGTTGGTACCCAAACATGGGGGGAATTTTCGGTTGTATATTGATAGTAGAGCTGTGAACAAGATAACGATCAAGTATCACTTTCCTATTCCGCGATTGGATGATCTTCTTGACCAGCTACATGGTTCTACCATTTTTTATAAGATTGATTTGAGGAGTGGATATCATCATATTCGGATGCGACTTGGAGATGAATGGAAGACAACTTTCAAAACTCGAGATGGATTATACGAGTGGATGGTTATGCCTTTCGGGCTGTCTAATGCGCCTAGTACATTCATGCGCCTTATGAATCAGGTTTTTAAACCTTTTATTGGTCATTTTGTTGTCGTTTACTTTGATGATATCTTGATATATAGCATTAGTCTTGAGTAACATTTGTCCCATCTTCGGCAAATATTTTCTGTTTTACGGGCTCAGAAATTATATGCTAATGGGAAAAAGTGTCACTTTCTTGTGACTGAAGTAAGTTTCTTGGGGTATATTGTTACTAGTAGCGACATAAAAATGGACCCAACAAAAGTTGAGGCGATTATTAGCTGGCCAACACCTTCCACTATTCATGACATTCGTAGTTTTCATGGGTTAGCATCCTTCTACCGGCGTTTTATCCAAAATTTTAATTCTATAATCGCACCCTTAACTGAATGTATGAAGGGTGGTCGATTCACATGGACAAGTAAGGCTGCTAAGGCTTTTGACATTCTAAAAGCTAAAGTAACTGAAGCTCCTATTTTGGTATTACCTAATTTTGATGAAGTTTCCAGGTTGAGTGTGATGCATTTAGAGTGGGCATTGGTGGTGTTCTAAGTCAAAATCAGCGGCCGATTGCTTTCTTTAGTGAAAAACTGAATGACGCAAGACGCTAGTATTCCACTTATGATAAGGAATTTTATGCTATTGTTCATAGTTTAGATTCTTGGTGACATTATTTACTTTCAAATGAATTTGTCCCATTTTCTGATCATGAGGCTTTGAAATTTATTAATGGGCAACATAACCTGAAGTCTCGCCATGCTAAGTGGGTGGAATTTTTTAGGCTTTTTCATTCGTTATTCGACATAAGGTTGGGTCGAATAACCAGGTTGCGGATGCGCTCAATCGTCGTCATTTATTAATTACTACTGTGCAGATTCAAGTGCAAGGTTTTGATTCGTTTCGTGAGCTTTATTGCGATGATCCTGATTTTAAGGAGATATGGAGTAAATGTAATAATGGTCCTTTTTAGCAGTTTTCCAAGCTGGATGGTTATTTGTTTAAAGGTGTGTGGTTATGTATTCCTCTTTATTCTTTGCGTGAAGCTATTGTTTTAGAGGGTTATGTAGGTGGATTAGCGAGTCACTTTGGGCGTGATAAGACCTTGGCCCTACTTCGTGAATAGTTTTATTGGCCTAAGATGGAACGTGATGTCAACAGGCTTCTTGAGAGGTTTCGTACATGCCACATTGCCAAAACTCATAGTAGTAATGCAGGTTTGTATACTCCTTTGTCTGTTCTTGTTGCTCTATGGGAGGATGTCAGTTTGGATTTTGTTTTGGCCTTGCCTCATACTCAGCGAGCTAAAGATTCTGTTATGTTAGTTGTTGATCGATTTTCAAAGATGGCTCATTTTGTACCTTGTTCGAAAATGTTTGATGCTAGTCAAGTGGCGAGGTTGTATTTTGCAAAAATTGTAAAGTTGCATGGTGTTCCAAAAACTTACTTCTGATCAAGATGTCAAGTTTGTGAGTCATTTCTGGCGTACTTTGTGGACTCGTTTAGGGTCTAAGTTACAGTTCAGTAGTTCCCATCATCCCCAAACTGATGGGTAGATTGAAGTTGTCAATCGGAGCTTAGGAAATCTTTTACGCAGTTTAATTAGGGACAATGCCAAACAGTGAGATCTTATTCTTCCACAAGCTAAATTTTCCTATAACAGGTCGGTTAATCGCACCATAGGTAAGAGTCCTTTTAAAGTTGTGTATGGACGAAATCCGATTACTCCTTTGGATTTGGTTCTTGTTCTAGAGGTGGGGCGGTTTAGTGAGGAAGGGGTTGACCTGAGCAGATTAAAGAGTTGCATCGGTCGGTTCAAGAATAGATTATTCGGCATAATGAACAATACAAGGAACATGCGGATAAGCATCGTAAACAGGTTTTGTATCGGGAGGGTGATCTAGTTTGGATTCATCTTTGTAATGAGCGTTTTCCGGCAGGGCATTTTGAGAAGTTGAAACCGCAAGGAGATGGTCCTTTTCATGTTCTTAAAAAGATCAACGACAACGCGTACAAGATCGAGCTTCCTGGTCATTATAATGTTTCTGCCACTTTTAATGTTGCAGATTTGTCGCCATAAAAAGGAGATAGTGATGATGTTATCCTATGAATTTAATCCATTACACAACACTAACCTTTACCAATAAGCTAGAAAATAAGAAGAAAACTTAGAGAGAGAAAGTAGAGAGAGAAAGAAAGATGGAATGTTAGATTAGAGAGTTGGTGGATTACAAGTGAAAATGAAAATGTAACCAACAACCTTCACCAAGTATGGTGAAGGGATATTTATACCCATGCCTTGCTAGGTGGCGTATGGGCTTGTAATCTTGGGCCGGGCTTGGCATAACTTGGGCTTTGAGCCCGAAACACAGACAATATTAGATTACAATCTAAGCCCGTTGAACCCGACTAGCCTATTACAATACAAGACCTAGTTTGACTTTCTAAGACCGATAACATTCTTGTTTGACTTAATATAATTAAGGCTAACAATCTCCCCCAATGTTGAGGTCTCTTTCTTCAAACTCCTCTGTACCACCGATGACATTGAAGATATGACGTTTGACGTTTATGCTTTGCCTTGTTATGGTCTTGTCTTGTTTGTAATGGCTTTGTTCATCCATGCTTTGTGATCTTGATTTTGAGCCTTTATCTTTTGACTTTGAATTCTTGAGATCGTTATCTTGCATCATCTCCTTGACTTGAATCATCTTGATTTGACTTCCTTGATCAACTTGTGCTCTTGACCAACATGCTCATACTTGTTACATTCTTGTTTGACATATGATTATAAGTCTAACAATCTCCCCAATTGATGATTCTTTATTTGACTTTGAGGCTCTTTGATGGTGGGGAAGATTAGAATCAACTATCTTGACGTTGAATGATTGACTTTGAAAGCTTGAGTATGAGCATGTGGTTTATGAATCTGACTTCGCTGGAATGAGGCTGCAACACCATCGTCTTATCCTGAAATAAAACAGTTAGCAATAAAAGATGAATTTGGCTTTGTCATTCATCTTTAGTTCGGTTGCATTAACCTCTGGTTTCCCGTTTTATAGTATAAATACTATACCTATGATCAGGTAGATTCAAAGAATCTCCTTGACAGGGTTTCCAGCTCAAAGCGTAGGATCTTCTAACACAGATGTATTAGATTCACCATGCTTGCTAGTTCTCATTACCGGAACGTCTCAAAGCAGACAACACGGTAAGAGTGAATCAGATAGTTACTATCTTTCTGATTAAGTCGTCAATTCATTTACTGGACCAAAATTGATATCCAGTTATCACAAGCTTGATTCATATAGAATCTTGCAAGTCACCTACCAAGAGCTTGTTTGATGTTGGCTCAAGCAGGATTTCCATCTTCACTGTGAATACTTAAGTATCACTCAGATGTTCTGGCAAGATCTCAAGGATAATGCGTAGGACTCTTTGTTACAACTTGTGAACTTTATGGTGTTCAACAAGTGTATTTTGACATTGTGTCCTAATGAGATTTATAATTTGATCTCTTCTTGGCTCTAGACTCGCTTTGTGCACTTTTGGTTTTAGTAATCGGAGGCTGGAGCAGACTGCCACCTATTCAATATCAACAATCTCGGATTGAGATGTTAATAGATAACGTGTGTATCTCCGTGACAAATGTAACACCCCCAAAATTGGGTCGCAGCGGAATGAGTTTCCGGGAGCGTTACTTCATAATACCATTGCACAAGAATGTCGATATTAACACTAGGAACCAAAGCGCCTCACTTAAAAATTTAGAAACCCAGATCGAGCAATTAACCGAAGAACTCCGTTCCAAGAAAGAAAAATCTGAACAAGCAAAGGTAGTAATTGTTGAACATGAGGGACCGAACTCTCCTAAGAAACTAAAAAATCTCCATGGAATAACCTTCCTCTCTGACTCTCAGGAAGAAAACACCAATGCTCAACTACCTATGAAGGAATCCAATCCAGGGAATTTTACGCCCCCTACACCATAGGCAACCTTAACTTTTATGTTATGGCTGATCTAGGCGCTAGTGTGAATGTTTTGCCCAGAAATATTTTTGAGTATTTGGAATTAAAAAACCTTAGTGAAACTGAGATGCTAGTGGAAATGGCAGATATGAGAAAAATGGCACCACTCGGAATAGTTAAATATGTACTCGTTAAAATTGATAAATTCCTGTTTCCATCCAACTTTGTAATTCTTGATCAAACCCCTAATTCAACTGTCATTTTATGGAGACCGTTTTTAGCCACCATTCGCGCCCAGATTAGTGTTTTTGAGAAAGAAATATCAATAGGGATAGGTGACGAAAGGGTAACATTTAACATAAATAAGAATGACAATAACTTCGCCCCTACTAAGGGAATCTTTATGTTAAACTCGATTAACGTTGATGAACCAAGCGCTAAGAGAACGAAGATAAGTAATGACACTACTACACATTTTTGTAAACCTATTATACAAGAACGTGATAAGGACTTTAAGGCTTGGCCCTCCTGCTGCCCTTTTAGAAACCAATGTGATGGGGGACACGAAATTTATGGGATCGACGAGCTTGGTGAAACAAAATATTGGTTTTTCCCTAATGACAACAAAAGGATGGAAATGAAAGGAGAAGGAGTATCATTTCCAAACTTCTTAATCATAAGATATGGGAGCTGTCAAGTGGAAGATTCTGTTTGGGGAAAAAGGTATTCGGAATGGTGTAATGAAAATTATCCTGATAATAAACATAAGCCACGAGATTACACTTTTAAAGAATGGGTAAAACCCAAAAAAGGGCACATATATATAAGTAAACAGTTAAGAGAGATTTATTCAAATCCTGGGTGATTGACAGGTTTACGAAGGCATTAGATCCCGAAAAAGACCCTTTGGAAAGAAGTTTTGATGAATACAAGTGGGTATTCCATTAAGAAATTGAGCAACTCGTTGATGAATACCAAATAAAAATTGGAGAAAAAGGGCAAATCCTTGGTGAGATATGGGCAAAATGTAAAAAAGCTCGACGTAAGAATATAGATTGGTGGTATGATTACTGGTATGAGGAGGAAAAGAAAATGGAAATAGGAGATGAAGATTACAATCTACCGATAGTACATACGGAAACATTTGAAGTAACAAAATATAAGTTCAAGAATGGATGCAGCTTCATAAATGTTAGCAGGGAGAACAATGAAACCTTGTCCTTAGGAAGGAAAAATGGATCAAGGTTTAGAGAAATGATAATGGAAGAAATGGAAGAGGCCCTAGGGAATGAAAAGGAAGACTCGGATGAAGAAACATAGAATGAGCATGAGTCTAACTTAAAGACTCGTTAATAAACAAAAGTGCTTGTCGGGAGACAGCCCGACCTTTATTTAATAAAATTTCCCTTTGCATTAGTCGGTTTGCATGTTTCTTACATTGTTTTACAGAATCCAAAAGCTAAGAGGCAATTATCGAGACCGACTCGACTCTTAAGACATGCGGTAACTTGCTGAATCTGCGGCAGTTACGGCGTAACATCTAAAGTTACGCCGTAACCACTTTCGTTATGTCGTAATCCATTTTACGGTTACGTCGTAACAACTTAAAATTTTAAAATTTTTTACCACTTGATTAACCACCGAGGTTACGCCGTAACCTCCTTCTGATTTCATAAAAAATTTAAGTTTTAAACATGTCTAAACCTTGTATACGTAAATGGACTTTGTGGGTATGTTATCTAGAAGCCCTCGCGAGACTAAACTCGTCTACTTGGGCCACCAAGTGGTTTAAAAGGCTTGTTGCATATGCTAAATGCAACCGTGATTCCTATGAAAGTGAGTTAAGATTGTATTCTCTGTATATTTTTTGAGAACGATTTTATGCTTTGGTTTGTTTTTGTGATTACAGGGGATTAAGAGCTTGCGAGAAGACGAAGATAATCTGAAGATTTCCGCCAAATTTCAAATCTCAAAGCAATGCTCAGGGAGTTTCTTGTCTTAATTCTACTCTTTCCTTTTTATTTCATTTCCTTAATGTACAATAGGGACATTGTACAAATCAAGTGGGGGTGGGAGTAGAATTAATACTTGACGTATGTTTTGCCTTCGATTTTCTAGGGGTTTTTTCTTGAAAATAAAAAAATTGTGCCAAATATTTATTTTTTGACCTATTTTTTCTTAAATAACATTCGATTTAATCTTTGCCAAATGCACATTATATTTATTATTACTGTGGAAAACTAGAAGGGGGTTGAATAGTTTACCACTTTTTACTTTAAGGTTTTAAAGTGTTTATAAAAATTCTAGATTCGACTTTATGTGAATTCAACACTTGCACAATATGAACAATATACTTATCTAAACAATCAATAGGATAGTATGAAAAAAATAATGTAAGACAAGAGATAAGAGTAAGAACAATCAAACCACAACGCGAGGATTTATAGTGGTTCGGTAACGAAGTATGGATAATACCTCAATTGAAGGTATTATTTGTTGGTGTTCTTTTACCAACTTTGTAACTTTTTAAATATTCACTAATTAACGAGAAAAATCAAAAAATCCGGAAGAACAAATATTTTTGTCTTTTTGTTTTTAATCTTCTAAAAAGAAAAGAAAATTATATTTTTTTACTTTTTATATTTTTAGTTTTTTTTTTTTGATTTTCTTAAAAGCGTAACTTTCGAAGACGAAAGGTTCTCCAAATCACGATCGACAAACTTCAAACGAAAGAATCTTAATCACAAATCCCCGGCAGCGGCGCCAAAAATTGATTGTAGCAATTCTATACACGTAATAATAAAATATAAAATAATATGAAATTCCCAAACTACCCTTGAGGACAAAGGTAGTTAGAAAAATCACACGATAATATATAATAATACGTATATTTACCGGTAAGTGATTACCGGGTCGTTAAGTCCCAACGATTTGTGAAATTGAGACCACGTTTGTTGTTTGGACAATGATTTGAATTGGTTCAAAGATGGTTTGTTTTCTAAAATCCTAAAAGTGAGCAAATTAAAGGACAATTAAACTTAACTTTAACAATGGGAAATTAAACTTTAACTAAAAACGCAAAACGGGAACCCTAAATGGTAATTAAAAACCCTAAATTTCCAAAATTAAACCTAAAATGAATTTTTCTCTTTTAATAGACTCTAATTGACTAAAAAGTAAGTTTAAAGAAAACTAGAACAAAAACGGAATTGAAATGAGCTTAAAAACACGAAAAACGAGAACGGAAACGAATCCCGTTCCCTTAAAATTTAAATTGCAAATTAAACCCTAACCTACTGAAGTAATACTAAGTTCCTAGAAACTATATGATAAAATAAAATTTCCTAAAAAAGAATTATATTTTTTTTATTATTTTTCTATTTTTTATGAATTTTTAAAGTTTTTAATAAAAATAAATGTTTAAAAATACTAAACTAGTTATAAAAAATCTGAAAAAAATATAGAAAATAGCTTGAACTAAAAGGTACCTAAGAAAAATAAGCTTGGTTACACTGCTTTTTGAATAAGCTGTGTAATAAGCTTAAACAACTTATTAACTAAATGGCCCAAAACGTATACAAATAATAAATCTTGTAAAGCTATAACGAAAAAGACCCCAAGGCACGTTGGTAGAGGTGTGTGGTGTTGTGTTGCTATAAAGGTTGAGGATGTTGAGGTCGGGGGTTCGAGCCTTGCTCACCCCCGATTTCCATCTTCCTTTTTTTTTGAAAACTTATAAAAACAAAGTTGTAGACAAGCTAAAAATAAGCACTTTTACTAAAAGAACTTATTTTTGAAAAGCCCTAGATAAGCTATAAAACAGCTGAAAACATGACAGACCTACTTAACTATATTTTTGGTTTTTTTAGAAAACTTTATAAGCTACAAATTCTAAGATAAGCTAAAAACAGACCAAATAAGCTACAAGCTACTTAATAACTAATCTAATAAGCTAAACTAAGCTAGAAATGAGCACAAAGAACAGGCTATAAGCTAGAAAATCAAAATAAGCTCTTAATGGAAAACTACAAACCAAACAGACCCTAGGCAGACTTTGAGCTTAAAATTAAGCTAACTAACAAGGACTTTAAGCAAAACAGCTTATACCTACTTAGAGCTTAACCTAAAGACTACTTAAGAATGCTTTTGAAAGGTATTTTGAAAATCAATAAGGCTGAGAAAAAGCTAACTGAAAAAGGACATGCAGGCAGACTACTCTATTTTTTTTGTTTTTTTAAGTTTTATGAAAAGACAAATAACAATCTTTCAGACTAAAAACAGATATTCAAATAAGATTTTTAAGCTAAAATAAGCCCTATTCTATCTAAATTGACCTATAAACTAGTTATGCTATAAAAATTAAAAGCTAATTTTAATTATAACCTGCTGAATTCTAAGCTAGAATTTGGCCTTTTATCTTGTTTTCCTGCTGATGCAGTGTGCACAAACATGAACCAAAACCAAAATATAACAAGTGCAGGCTAAAGGACTAACTTCTACACTTAATAAAACACCAAAACAACAACAAGTAGAGCAATGATAAAGGCTAGGACTGATTCAAGCTTAAAATGCATATAGATCTCAACTTATACTAACAGATTATAACTACTAATGCAAAAACACAACTTAAGCTAACAAACTCTAATCTAAGCTTTAAAACTAATTCTCATAAACCTCAATATGGATTTAAAGAATAACCAAAGGACTTAATAGCCTTTGACAGCATTAACTAAGTTAATGCTGTCATTAGCCAAACACCCCTTAATTTTTCCAAAACCATAATTTCTAGCTTAAGATACTTGTAGAATTAAGGAACCAAAATAGAGATACCAGATAATAATAAGCTTTTATAAGATCCAAATAGCAGATTTAAGCAACTAAATAAATATACAACCTAAGCAAACTATATCTAAATATGTTTATATAGTTTTAAAAAGGTAGACTTAATGAATTCTAAGATTTAAGTGATATAAAACTAAAACAGATGAACATTATTAACTATAAAGCTATATTAGAAACTATAAGCAATAAATTAGTAAAAAATAAGCACTATAATAAGCTTAATGAAAATAAGCTAAAATTGAATGAAAGTAGAAACTTATAATTGCCTTAGCACAAAAAGGCTAATAGTCTCAAGTGACTATCAACAAGCTCTAGCTTTATCACAAAGGATAAGCTAGTTAAGTCCCATAAGCTCTTCCAGATTAAGCTTATCATCCAGGCAACTCAGATCCGATTAAAGCATGAGGTTTAAACTGATTTTAAAGGTTGGAATAATTAATGATTAGTAAGACACAATTCCAGCTTAGAGACTGAGAGGACTATTGATGCCTTATGAGAGCTTAACGTAACAGTAGAACAACAACATTTGAGATATAAGAGCTTTTTGAAAATTTAAGAAACTTTTAACAAAAAACAATTTAATAAAGTAGAACTAACATTATCATTGATTTGAGACCCTGATTTACAAAACTGAAATTGAATTACAAAAGCTTTAATAAAAAATTACATTTCAAATGAAGATATTACAAAAGCTACTAACTAAAAAAATGCAGAAAAGAAGATGATGTGTGTGTGAGTGAGGAGCTCTATTTATAGCTCACAATGAATCTTCTAGGTCCCTGAGGTTGTTAGACACTCTCATTCATCCTGGCCCCTTCCTTTAAATTTCAATCATTTGATCTAAAACTCTTATCCATTGGTTAATTGAATGAGCACCTACGGATTAGCAACGAGTGCATTCCGTGTGTCAGCTCATAGTACATCTTTTGCACTAACATTAGTGTAAAAATCCATTTCCCCCTCGCGTGTGTTTTTCTTTTCCATGCCTGCGTGGTTTGACCTTTTGGGTTTCCACGCAATGGAGAGCATTTCGAGACGTCTTCCTTTGCAAGGTTGGACCTTGTCAACTCTTGAATTGCATAAGCCACATCCTTTAATTTTCATTTACCCCTTTTGTTTTTGAGCTTATGGTAAATATGAAGAAAAGATAAACAGTAACAACAACATTTCGCGCCTCATTTTTTTATAATTTTTTACCGTTTAAAACTTTGGAAATTTACCGGGGCAAAAGGGCCTTGACCTGGTTTTATAAAAAAGAAAAGGGAATAGGGGCCCGGGTTTGTTTTAGGTTATATAAAGAAGAATAACAAGTGTTTAACTCTTTTATATATTAACGAATAACACCAGTTAGGGCTTAGGGCCATTTTTTTTTTTGCAATTTGGTTTATTTGATGACTGATTTAAGGTAATTTGAGGGTTTTTTTGTTCTTCATATGGTTGACAGTGTTTGACCAAATTGGTTGACTTTGTTGACCTTGAAAGCATTTTCTGCTCCTTGGACACTCTACCCCCACAAGTCTTATCCTTCCCATGTCTGTGTTTGTCCGGCTTTGACCTTTTCTTGCTATTTTTTTTTGCTATAAGATTCCGTACCCTACACAACACAAAGTACAAAACAAGGCAAATATACAAGCATTTTAAGCACAATTTTGTCTTTTATGGGGAATTTTTGATATAAAATGGATATGTGTTTTCACACATATCACACCCCTACACACAGCTCTCTTGATTTCTTCAATAGTAATATTTTGTTCCAGGTCCTCTTGTTGCTCCAACAAAAGCCGATTGGTGAACTTCTCAGCGAGGTATATTCTATGTGGATCAGGCATAGCGAATTAGGAAGAAAAGTATTTAAGAAATTCACTTTCACAGCGTTTGGTTCCACAACCCAATCACCATTCACGAGAACGCCTCGGATAGCAAGCTGAGAACGTTTGTTGTTGAGAGTTCCATGGAAGTACTTTGTGTTTTCATCTCCTTCTATTGCCCAACAAACTTTAGCTTTTTAAGCCACTTCCATTGACTCTATAGAATTAATGTCGTGAAGCTCCTTTAGAAGCATGGATCTTTTGTTAAGGATCTCTTCGTTTCTACCACCTTGATGAAGAATTTTGTCAATATCAGATAGTTTGGAATGAATAGAGATTCTCGCCTTATAAGAACTTTTCTTGGAATGTTTGGACCATTGCTTGATGATGATTTTAAGAGCTTGAAGTTTTTTCTTCAATTTAATCATGCCATTTGGTTCATCAATATTCAAATTCATCCACGTGTCTTCTACCAAATTATCAAATCCCTCTAGCTAAAAACATGAATGGAAGAGTCTGAACGGAGTAGGACCATAATCAATATTCATCTCCCGCATGAGGATAGGACGGTGATCAGATAAATGCTTGTCTAAACAAAGGGCCAAAAGATGCGGGAACAAAGCCATTAAACCTTTTGAGATAAGAAACCTATCCAATTTACTCATCTTAGTGGCGGATTTATGAGCCCAAGTGAAAGCATAACCATCAAGAGGAAAGTCGATCAAGCTTGCTAAAGAGATGAAATTGTTGAAAGCATTTGCACCTTGCATATTAAACACGGAACCATATCTTTCTTGCTTCGAGCGAACTTTATTAAAATCCCCCATAATCACACATTCGTCGTTCCATATTTCAATTAAAAGAAGCAACTAATCCCATAACTCCCTCTTTTCCGTTAATTCTTGAGGAGCATAAACAGAGATGATAAGGAGTTTAGAATACGTAGGAATCCAAGTACCCATAACAGCCAAAAAATAGTCAGAAGAAGTGATGTTATCTTTGTGAAACAAACTCGGCTCCCACACACACAAAATGCCACCTGAATTGCCTAATGACGAGCTAAATGCATAGTCATAAGAAGAATTACCCCACAACCTGTTAATTGTTATGAGCTCTATACGTTCCATTTTTGTTTCTTGAAGAGAAATAAGTTAACTTTATTCTTCATGCACAACTCTTTAATCCACCCTTTTTTGCCTTGTGACCAAGGCCTTGAATATTTAAGGACAAAAAATTCATTTAACTACATTACAATCTTCTTGTGTGCCAATAATGGTTTCTATAATTTTCATACATCCTTCCATATTGTAGCCCATACTTTGTCCAACCTTTACCAATTCGTCCATCAAGTCCAATATAGAACCGCCTTCTTGAACCCTTTTCGAACAGTAGCTTCCATTCAATGAAATTCTCTCAACCGAATTAAATTCATGGAGGTTGTTTGAAGTAAAGTGTGTACGTTCTTTTACCTTTTCTGCTATTACCTCTGTATCTTTTGCTTCTGCCTCCTCAACGGTAACCTCCTTTGGGGTAAAGCCTGGTGGGTATTTCAAATCATCTTCCTTAGAGATACTGCCACTTTCCTTGGTTTTGTTCAGAATCTCATATAGATTAAAGGGATCCTCAGACACAACCTTGCTAGCCATAACGTCCCCATTCATACAACTAGATTATGAGACCCTATCAATTTCCTAATCATTTTGGTTGCTATCCCCATTCAAAGACCCTTTATTTTCAAGTTCGTCCTCATCATCAGAAGATGAGCTATCATCAGATTCGTTACGAAGTATAGGATCTCATGCTTCTATTTCTTTAGCTCGAACCCAATGTAATTTACCTTGAACAATGACTTTGAAACGTTCACAAATGATCTCATTGAGCTTAGTTTTAACACAAATTCGTTTACAAGATAAGTTTTTGTCCTCTAAATTCTCCCATTCAACAAGTTCGCCCCATTTAGATGCAACCTTCACAAAAGTGTTATGAGACCACACTTTTAAAGGTAAACCCTCTATGGAGATCCAAACAATTCTTTCATCACTCACAAAAGAGTTACTAGCAGGTTTCAGAGAAGAGAACCACGAGCCTACTCCAGTATGATTATAGAGTTTTTCTTTGGAGACGGTAGAATCCATCTCAATGAGAACCCTATATTACGTATATAATATATGTAAATTGACGAATGAGTTAATAGCAAAGCAATATAAACTATATATTTCTTAGAGTTAGAATGCTAGTCATTTGTTGCATAGATAGAATTCTGTTGCTAATATAAAAAGTATAAAAAAGTATTTTAAAGAAAATTTATATAGGAATAAAAGAAAATCAGTTCTAATATAGCCATTTATAAAAAAATACTAGATAAAATTATAGTTTTGCTTGAACCACAATATATTTACAAAATAAACATTCACAAAATGGAGTTGGCTATGTGTGATTCGTGTTTTTTCTTTTGTTTCTCACTCTTCTTTTTGAATAAACCAATCACACATAGCCAACTCTATTTTATGGATGTTTTTTTAAAATGTTTTGTGGTTCTAGGAAAGCTCTTGATTTAATAGTGTGAAAAAATGAGTGGGGAAAGTGAACTTCATTAAAAAATCATTATAGTCATGCACGACCTTTATTACTTTAGCAATAATTGAAAAAATGCATTTCCACTTGCTTGGCCCAAAACAAAGAACTTTCGAGAAAAAAATCCTTAACCAATTAAGCTACAATGGTTCCTTGCCTAGTTTGACAAAAGAAAATATGTAAATATTAACTTAAGCATAGCTTAAGAACAGTTAATTGTATACTATAAATTTAACGTTTTCATATGTGCTAAATAAAATATACATACATATGAGACACAAAATATTCAAAACTTAGGTTGGATCAAGTGGTTATCACCCTTGTCTCCGGAGACAAATGTCAAAGGGTTCGATCCTCACTCATTGCAAGGCCGGAGGTCCTTTTCTACCTTTGGTAGAAACAGAAGCAGCCTCTCTACCTTAGGTAGGGGTATGGATGTCTACATCTCAACCTCTCCCATACACCATGAAAGACGGTATTGGGACCCATAACCCGTGGAAGACGGTATTGGATGTTACCTTACCTTACCTTTTTTCTAGGTTAGCGACAACAATGAACGCCTTTATTTTTTATTATTCGTATTATACATTCATTTTATAATTATTATTATTTTCTAATTTCAGATTAATCGCAGTAAATAGATGTATGATATCTGACGTTCTGATTTAACCTATTTGAAAGGCATACAAGATTTTCTTATATTTACTCAGAATAATCGGGTGAATAGTAAAGGTGCTGATATTTATTGTCCTTCTATAGATTGCAAAAACTTTGTAAGACTTAAATATATCAAAGATATTAAGTATCATTTGATTACACCGTGGTAAGTCAAAAGTACACAAGTTGGTAAAATAATAAAACGGGGGGGGGTGGGGGGGGGGAGGGGGGGGGGGTGGGGGGGGGGGGGGGGGATAAAAAAAAAAAAAAAGTTCAAAACATGGTGAATTACTAGTTGATAACAAAACGTCAGTTCGTACGTCTATTGATAATGAAAATGGTGTTTCGCACATTAACGATGACTGTGGAAATTCAAATGAGATGTATGATAATGTGGAGGATGCGATTGGTGACAATGATCAAGAAATCTTACAAACACTACTTGAGGACTCACAAAAACCAGCTTTCTAGCCTACATATTCGTGGAACCCACTCTCATTTAGAAAGCCTTCTCTTTATCTTTCAGCAACTGAACGGGAACTGGTTTAGGAAAGGACTTTAGAACCAGATGCACTCGCCCAGCGAGAAGTATGGTGGTTGTACAAAATTTTATGTTTTTTCTTGTGTTTTGAAATTGTTTGGCGTAAAAGAAAAACATAGATGTACGGACACAAGTTTCACAGACCTATTAGAGGCTTTGCATGAAATATTTGAAGAACAATCAAATAACATATATGATGAGGAAAGAGTGTGGTTTTAGAGAAAGAGTGGTTTGGAATGACATTTTAGAGAGAGAAAGTAAAACAAGAGAGAAATGTATTAAGTGTGTAAAATAATGAACAACCAACCCCTTCTCCAAGGCATGGAGAGGGTATTTATACTACCCTAGTGGCCGGCCATGGAGAGCTTGTGGGCTTTCCATGGGCCTTTTGGCCCAATTAGATTACTAACATTACATTGTAGACTACGTGCTAGAAACGTAAAAGGCCCATAGAAAGCCCACACGATCTAGAAACGTAAAATACGTGGAGTGACCGATCATTTTTAGGATTCCTAACAATCCCCCCCTAAGGGAGGTCACTCCAATTTACAAAAACTTAAGCTTTACATTCTATGAATGTCTTTAATCTTTAGCTCGTAGACTTGTTATCATGTTCTTTATCTTGTGAATCTTGATGTAGCAATCTTTAACTTTTAAGGCTTTAACTTGTACTTGTTCTTGACTTGTATGTGATCTTTTGAGCGTACTTAAGATCATCTAACAAGCATAATCTCTATTTCATCTTGTAATACTTTTCTTCCTTCTTGTGGATCATGTGACTTCTTAGGACCAACAGCTCATACTGTCTTGTGTATTGAAAGCGAGTTAACCATCTTTCTTATATATCTTTAACTTTAAACACTTAGTTACTTCGAGAAAGACGTTGGATATCAGAGTGAACAAAACTTCTTTGAAAATTCTTTGACTTTAATACTTTCGTCACTTCAAAGCAAGACCTACATATCATAGTACGGAAACATCTTTGAAATTCATTTGACTTTAAATTACTTCGTCACTTCAAGAAAGAATTACGATTATCAGAGTAGCAGAAGTCTTGAAACCATGTACTCGGAGCTTTATGATTGTCTTTATATTTTTCGGTCGGTGTATGACATGTGTTATAAATCTTTGAGACAGATGAGAATCAGTACCATTCCTCCGTCCATCTTTAAGTACCTGCATTAAAACATTTAGCATAAAGTTCTGGGGACGAATATAGCTTTGTCATTCCTCATTCTCCTCGGTTGGTTGAGTAAACCTCAAATCCGTGAGGATCGACATGTGATCAGGTAGATTCAATTAAAGAAGATTCTCCTTTGACAGGATTTCCAGCTTGCAGTATTGAATCCTACTTTCAAACACATGTGTTATTAGATTACATCATACTCACATGTTCCATATATCAGAACGTCTCAAACAAACAACACGATAAGCTGTTTGATAAAATATAATGCCTAAAAACATTACTAATATTTTTCACATCTTTACGTTTTGATAATTACAAAATATAAAAACGTTCAATGTAAAATTAAACGTAAACAAGTAATTAAAGTAGTAAA
Source organism: Tanacetum coccineum (assembly GCA_026074375.1). Taxonomy (NCBI): domain Eukaryota; kingdom Viridiplantae; phylum Streptophyta; class Magnoliopsida; order Asterales; family Asteraceae; genus Tanacetum; species Tanacetum coccineum. The sequence continues at coordinate 27,450 of BQNB010011525.1, forward strand.
TTTTCATTCGAAATATTATCACTTCAATGAATGAATAAATTAATGCTTAATGCAATTATTAGATCAAAGAAAATTTTTTTATTCAACCTCACCTTTTTTAAAACTGTTGTAAACATTTTTACAAATATTACAAAACAATTCTACATATAAAAGAAAGGGTATTTATTCAAAATAAATATTTTGAAATTTCAAATTTTCGACAAAAACAGCTAGAAAATCCATAAAATTCTCCCCTAACACAAAGGACAAAATGGGAGCTTCGAGCTAGACTTTTGTCTTGTAACTTCGAGTGACCGAAGCTTCTTTGTTTGGGTCCATTTAGGTGAACCTAACATTGACGCTCCTCTAGTTTGTCCTATAAATACTGGACTTTTTCTCACTATTTTCTCATACTTTGCATTCATTCTTACTGCTCAAAACAGCCAATATATCCTCTCTAAAATCCTTTGATCATTTAATCATAAAGCTTTATTTCCAAGTGATCCAAGCTTAATTCCTCAAGTGCAAGAGAAGAATACTTCCATCATCAAGTAAAGAAGTATTACACCTTAGTGTGTATTGCAACCTTGTTGCATTCATATCACATATTTGTAAATTAATTGTATATCTTGTATTTGTGTGTAGTAGCTAGATCTTGGCGATCTTTGTAAGTATAGTTAGATCGTGGTGATCTTACCAAGTAGTGATAGATAGTTGTGATATAAGTAGTGTGGTGAAGTAAAGTCTTGAAGTTATGAAGAAGTCTTGAAGTTGTGAAGAAGTCGTGAAGTTGTGAAGTCGTGAACAAGTAGTGAAGTCGTGTTGTGATAGATTGGTTCTAGCTAAGATTAGAACTCGACATTTAGCTTTGTGTTGTAAATCGGTGTAAGCAACGTTGTGTACGGTTTTCTCTGCCATAAGGGAGCTTGTTGACATAGTGAAGAAAACTCTCGACTTTGGAGCTCGGGTAGTGGAGTAGGGTGAAGAGGTGCTTCGTTACTGAACCACTATAAATCCTCGCGTTGTGGTTTGATTGTTCTTACTCTTATCTCTTGTCTTGCATTATTTTCTCATACTATCTTACTAATTGTTTAGATAAGTATATTGTTTATATTGTGCAAGTGTTGAATTCACATAAAGTCGAATCTAGAATTTTTACAAACACTTTAAAACCTTAAATTAAAAAGCGGTAAACTATTCAACCCCCCTTCTAGTTTTCCACAATACACTCAAAGTTTCAGTATTAGTACCTTTGGATTTATCCAAGGATACTATACCTTACATCAAGCTAAGGAGTTTAAGATATGTTCGTTGGGATCAACAACAATAAAAGGCTTAAATTATGCTCAAATTTAAAAAATTTCAAGCATACTTTTGTGAAATTACTTGTTACATAACCCGCACACAATAACCCTTGTTTGATATTATGAGGATTTAACATTTCCGTTTCTAAATGTTTACCAAAATTCCATAAAATATTAGTGTGCCGGTGATGTTGTAGACTTTAGAACTTGGCTTGGTATATCTATTCGAGACCACAATAATTAGTATTATGGATTTAATTGGAGTAACTTGTTTAAAATGGTAAATCTTAGGATTACAAACTTGCTAAAAATAATGAAGCCAAAATGGTAATTTATAATGCTTTACCACGTAAAGAATATGAAAGAATTTTTATGTGTCAAACCGCAAAGGAAATTTGGGATACTAGTAATCACTCATCAAAGTAAAAATCCAGTCAAAGCAAAAGTAACATAGATCTTCTTGTTCAACAATATGAACAATTCATGATTCCGAAAGAGGAATCAATAGATAATGGTTTTTGCTAAATTTAACACTATTATTACTAGTCTAAAAGCACTTGATGAAAGTTTTTTGCTAGCAAGAATTGTGTTATGAAGTTTTCTAGGCAATGCATCCTAAATGGCGCGCAAAAGTCACGGCAATTGAAGAATCAAAGAATCTAACAACTCTTTCACTTGACGAACTTATTGGAAATTTAAAAGTCTATGAAGAAGTAATTAAGAAAGACTCTGAAACCGTCAAAAACAAAAGAGAACAAAGTAGATATATTGCCTTGAAAGCCAAAAGAGATCTAGTGATGAGAAAGTTTCAACCCTCCGATAGTGAAGATGAAGAATACGCCATGGCCGTAAGAAACTTCAAGAAATTCTTCAAAAGACAAGGACGATTCGTAAAACAACCATATGAAGAAAGAAGAATCTTCCAAAGAAAATAAAGATGACAAAATTAAGACAAGTGAAAGAAAATGTTTCAAGTGTAGAGATCCAAATCATCTCATCGGAGAATGTCCGAAACAATTAAAATATCAAAATCAAAGGGCGTTCGTGGGAGGAGCTTGGAGTGATAGCGACGATGATGACATATAAAAAAGTTCATGAAACAATAATCACAAGTAAAAATCCATTTTAAATGTTCAAAAGTATCATAAATGGTGATTTTTCTAAATAGAACATATATACAAAAAAAATGATAAATGTAAAGACATAAAGGGTTTTAGATGACCTTAATATGATGTAATATGATGAACCACAATATCTAAACCCTAGTTTAGATGATAAACCAAAGCTTGCCCAAGATGATAAACCAATTTACGTAGAAAAGTTTTGGTGGTTCCGGGTATGCCTAAACGTATTTTATCGCGAAACGTAACCAATTTACGTAACCAATAAAAATAAAAATGAACAAAGTTAATAATTATCATCAAAATAATTACCTAACACTTGCTTGATGTAAACATTTAATTGTTTGATGCCCGTTTACATTGAATGATCATTTTTAGCTTACGCGATTTAACTTAACGATTACGATTAAAAGCAAATGCGTACAATACTAAAAATACATAGTGGATTTATTGACGACATCAATGACCCTAAAACACAGGGTGTTATAGTCTCCCCCCGTTAAGTGAGCCTTATCCTCAAGGCTTAAGACGCGGCACTTGACGATGGTGCGGTCTTTGTGAAGAGGTGTGGATATTTCTTCCGGAATTGGTCTTCGCGTTCCCATGTGAACTCAGGACCTCTCCTGGAGTTCCATCGAACCTTGATTATTGGAATGCGGCTTTGCTTCAACCGTTTAACTTCACGGTCCATGATTTCTACCGGCTCCTCGACAAATTGAAGCTTGTCATCAAAGTGAAGTCCATCTAACGGAACGGCTAATGGTTCGTCGGCATAACACTTTTTCAAGTTGGATACATGGAACGTATTGTGTACCCTGCTCAGCTCTTGCGGAAGCTCAAGCTTGTATGCAACGGATCCAACCTTTTCCAACACCTTGAATGGTCCAACGTACCTAGGGTTTAACTTCCCCCGTTTGCCAAAATGTACGACCCCTTTCCAAGGCGAAACTTTAAGCATAACTTTATCCCTGACTTGGAATTCCATCGGTTTACGCTTTAGATCGGCGTAACTCTTCTGTCGATCATGAGCGGCTTGCATCCTTTGCTTGATTTGGACGATTTTCTCAGTCGTCTCTTGAATTAGTTCTGGACCGAGGATTTGAGCTTCTCCAACTTTGGTCCAACAAATAGGTGAACGACACTTTCGACCATAAAGTGCTTCGAATGGTGCGGCCTTAATGCTAGCGTGATAACTGTTGTTATATGAAAACTCGACCAACGGCAAATGGTTAACCCAACCTTTTCCAAAGTCGATCACGCAAGCACGTAGCATATCCTCGAGAGTTTGAATTGTCCTCTCGCTTTGCCCGTCTGTTTGTGGATGGTACGCAGTACTCATATCCAAATTAGTACCTAAAGCATTCTGAAGTGACCTCCAGAAGTTGGATGCGAACCTCGGGTCGCGATCACAAATGATTGAAACAGGTATTCCATGCCTCGTGACAACCTCCTTTAGGTATATTCTTGCAAGTTTATCCATAGGATCAGTCTCTCTTATTGGCGTGAAAATTGAAAACTTAGTGAGTCGGTCAACAATCACCCAAATGGTGTCGTAGCCTTGCGACGTCTTAGGGAGGTTTATGACAAAATTGATAGTGATGTTGTCCCACTTCCATTCAGGTATCTTGGGTTGTACCAACAATCCTGATGGCCTTTGATGTTCGGCCATGACTTTAGCACAGGTCAAACACTTGCTAACATAGGTGGCGATGTCGGCTTTCATATTGGGCCACCAATATAGCTTTTTCATATCTTGGTACATCTTGTCATAACCCGGATGTATAGAGTATTTTGATTTGTGGGACTCGTGCATGATCACTGTCCGCAAATTGCCATAACAGGGTAGCCAACTCCTGCCATTGAGGCATAGAGTTCCATCCGCACGGGGTTCCAACTTTTCTGTCTTAATCGCCTCTGGGTTTTTAGCGTTTTCAACCAACATTCCTCTAACATCTTAGTCTGAGCATTCAAGATTTGTTTGGGAAGATCCAAGCCAATAGTCATGACTAAGGCTCGAACTCTTAATGGTTGATCTCTCTCCTTCCTGCTTAGAGCATCAGCAACAACGTTTGCATTTCCTGGGTGATATCGAATCTCACAATCGTAAACACTAAGCAACTCCAACCAACGTCGTTGCCTCATGTTTAACTCTTTCTGATTAAGAATGTGTTGTAGGCTCTTATGATCAATGAACACCATGCACTTGGTTCCATACAGGTAGTGCCTCCAAATCTTAAGAGCGAACACTACTGCTCCAAGTTCTAAATCATGAGTCGTATAATTCTTCTAACTATTGATCCAAGTTCCAATTTCCATGAGTAGTATAGTTCTTCTCATGAATCTTCAGCTGGGCATGATGATAAGCAATCCACCTTCTCTCTTTTCATCAAAAACAGCACCCAAAACCTTGTATCTGAGCATCGCAGTATACGATAAAATCTTCACTTCCTTCAGGTAAAGCCAGAATTAGTGCACTACACAACTTCTACTTCAACAGTTGGAACGTTGTTTCTTGTTTGTCACCCCACTCAAACTTGACCTTCTTCTGAGTGAGCTTGGTCATTGGTTTGGCAATCTTTGAAAATCCTTTGATGAATCTTAGATAATACCTAGCAGACTTAAAATTGATGAATCTCTGTTGGTGACTAGGAGATGCCCAATTTTTTTCTTTAATGGATTAGATTTGGCAGGGTCACGTGAATCCTGGCTGTCAATCAAGTGTCAGAGGATAAAATAAAAACTGTTTTTTTTTAAAACACTTTTTTTCGGGAGGATCCAAAATTCACTACTTGGAAAATTTTAGCAGTACAACTCATCTTTCTTTAAGGCAACTCTAAGATTAATTAAGGTGCATCCTTTCGTGTCTTGCTGTTCTTCGAATATATTAGAATATTCATCAATACAAGACAATTATGAATTTATCAAGTAAGGTTTGCACACCCGATTCATAAGGTCTATGATATTCAGCAGGTGCGGTTTTCAGATATGTCTCTTCTACGAACCCTCGTTGGTGATAACCTGAACCTTAGGTCGATCTTCCAGTAGGACACGACATTGAAGCTGATCAAATAAATCAATCAATTTTGGGAGCGGATAATGGTTCTTCAGTCAGTTTATTCATTTCTTGGTAATTAATGCACATTCGAACGATCGTCCTTCTTCTTGACAAACTAAGATACGGAGCTCCCAGGCGTGAGGTACTGGGGCTCTTATAAAGCCTTTGTCGGACAGCTCTTTCATTGCTCTTACAACTTCTTTCATTTCGGAAGGCGCCAATCAAATAAGGTTGCCCGTGTTACAGGTGGTAGCACCAGGTACAAATCAATTTGAAACTCACTTGCCGAGTCGGAGGAGAGACACGACAAGTCTTCAGAAATTCTTAGGGGATATCTCTTGAAACATGGGTACTTCTCAAGTCGCTTCTCCTTCGACTTGCTCTTTCCCAATCTCCTTTGTATTAACGTTTGCAAAAAGATGGACATCCTTTTAGCATGTATTTCTTGTGTTTGGTGTACGAGATATGTGCAGTTGAGCCTCGTGTCCCGGTTGTTTCGGTCACCGTGAACAATTAATGTTTCATTTACCCAAGGGATACGAACAATCTTCTCCGCATAAACAATGATCACTTCGTACTTCGCCAACCAATCCATACTAAATAAAGCGTCAAAACTACCAAGTTCTACGAGCATTAAGTTATGTTGTATGAGTGGTTAGGAAAATTATAATGTCAAACCCTAAGTTAGTGTTTACCCAATTATTCTCCGTAGTAGTTTAATTCTTATAGTATCTAATGCAGTTTGTGTGATATCAATTTAAGAAGCTAAAATGCAGTGGATACAAAATCTAAATTGGAACCAGTATAAATAGATAGATGCATAGCGGTTGTTTATAAGGGAACGTACCCCGTCTCGACGCTGGTGGCTGGGTTTGTCCCTGCATTGCCTACCGCTACACCTTGGCTGAAGCATTGCCACCTCCAACTTGGTTACCATGGTTGTTGTTGTTCTTCAGCTTGGGACATTCCCTCTTGAAGTGTCCTTGGGCTCCACACTCAAAACAAGTAGGTCTCTGACCCGACCCGGTGCCCCTTTGATTGTTAGCATTGTTGGCATTTACCGTACTCCTACAGTCACGGGCAAAATGGCCAACTTTGTTGCATTTGTGGCATTTTGGGAGCCATGGCCCATCATGCGTGATAATTGCATTAGCGCATTAGGGGTTTTAGGATCCCCAGTAGACTTCTTCTCTACCAGTCCTTGCGTGTAGGCACAGACAGTGTTCGGCATCTTATTATATTGTTGTTGGTTATGAGTGTCCTTGAGGTGTCCTCAAACATTCCTTTTACTCTTGTCTGGTGGTCAAGAAAAAGTGCAGATTCTCTTATCCATCACTTCGATTGCCATTTTAGTTGCCTCTTGCATTGTCTTAGGCTTGGATGCTCTACACTTCCGTGGATCATGTCGAGGTTAAGCCACCGACATTATTTTCTCAATCTTGTCAGATTCTTGTAGGAAACATTCTACCTCACTGCTGTGCCAGTTCATAAAATGTTGGTTGTACCTTCACATCGGTACTTTCACTTTAAATTCCCACAGTTCCATTCGAGTTTCTTAATCTTGGTCTTGTGCAGTACTTGTTCAGTCAGTTTTCTTCTTCAGTTAGTCAAGGTCATTTGCATAAGCAATGTCATCACAAACAGTCCTAACATGGGAGTTCCACCACGTTAGAGCATTTCCTAGGAGAGTACAAGTGGAGAACTTGATTTGGTTTTCCACAGAACAGTTGCTTATGCAGAACACAGTTTCCATTTTCTCAATCCATTGAGTCAATTCAACAACTCCTTCTGTGCCTTTGAAATTTAGAGGTTGGCACTTCATGAAGTCTGGGTAAGTGCACTCACGAGTGGCTCGCTCGTTTCTCCTAGCACCTGTTCCTGAATTGTGGTTGTCGACGCCATTCGTGTTTGCATCACGTGCTGCCAAAACGGCAGTAACGCCTTGGTCAATCATTGCCTGAAGTTGGGCATTAGTGACAGTGGTAGTGGTGGCGGCTGTTGCGGCCGGTGTTGTTTCTGGGTTTAACCTCGTGGTCCTTCTCTTTGGTGCCATTTTCTTCAAATCACAAGAAAATATAATACCCGTTAGATTTCATAAAATCATAACCATGACATGACATACTTCACAATAAGTAAAGTGAGATACTTCACACAAGTGAATTATTCAACTGAAGTGTAATCAAACAATGATATAACCAAAATTGACATTCACTTCAAATCAAAATCGATTACAAACATAGTTGATAAAATATAAATGCTAAAACATTAATAATATTTTTTCCAATCTTTACGTTTGATAATTACTAAATATAAAAGTTTAACGTAAAATTAAACAGTAAACAAGTATTTAGTAGTTAATTCTACATTTCAACAATTACATCATTAAGGGTATGAATTACAAATGCTTGATGCATTTTATGATCAAAGGAAACTTTTATAAAATGTTATAAAGTTTTTATAAATATCACAAAATATTTTTTCATTTAAAAGAAATGTTTTATTCAAAATAAACATTTTGAATTTCAAATTTTCAAACCTAAAACGGCTTGAAAAATGGTCCAGTAAACATCCCTCCCTGATTAGGACAAAAATGAGCGTCTGAACAAGGGCGGCCCCCTTTAAATACATGGGCGGCCCCCATTAAGTCGATTTTACTAGCAATCCTCGACGATGCCTTTTTGATTCTACAAAAAGGGGGAGAAATGACATAAAACTCACTAAATACTTGTTTAAAAATAATTTTACATTTAATGAGTTTAAATTTTGTAATCATCAAAAAGGGGGAGATTGTTGATAAAATATAATGCCTAAAAACATTAATAATATTTTTTCACATCTTTACGTTTTGATAATCACAAAATATAAAAACGTTCAACGTAAAATTAAACGTAAACAAGTATTTAGTAGTAAATATTCATTTCAAACTTATATCACTCCAAGGTATGAATAAACAAATGCTTGATGCATTTTATGATCAAAGGAAACTTTTATAAAATGTTGTAAACTTTTTATAAACATCACAAAACATTTTTTACATTTAAAAGAAATGTTTTTTTCAAAATAAACATTTTGAATTTCAAATTTTCGGATCTAAAACGGCTAGAAATGGTCCAGGAAACACCTCCCCTGAATAGGACAAAAAAGAGAAGCGTCTGAAAGGGGCGGCCCCCTTAAATACATGGGTGGCCCCCTTAATTATAAAGGGGTCGGCACCCTATTTAAGGGGGCCGGCCATAGACTCCGCTCCTCCTTCCCCCTCCTCTTTCCTAATAAATACTGGACTAAGTCCTCAACAGTTTCTCTACGCTTTTGCACTAATACATTCTTTCGCTTAAAAACAGCCACATTATGCTCTCTAAAATCCTTTGATCATTTAAATCATTTAGCTTTGTTTCCAATGATCCAAGTCAATTCCTCAAGTGCAAGAGATATATACTCCACTTTCCTATAAAGAAGTATTACTCCCCAAAAATCCATATTTGCAATCAGTGTTGCATCCTATATCATACTTGTAAATCTTTTTGAAATCTTTTAAAGTTGTGTATGTTGTTAGGATTTAGTGATTGTTGGTAAGTAATTGGATCTTGGTGATCCTTTTTAGTAGTTGTTAGATAGTTGTGATATAATAGTGTGGGTGAGAAAGAAGTTGTGAAAGGTGTGAAGTTGTAAGAATGAAGAAGTTTGTAGTCCGTGATCAAGATTGGAAATAAGTAGTGTATAAATGGTGAAGTATTGTAAGTTGTGAAGTTGTGAAGTCGTGAACTAGTCGTGAATTTGTTTGTGATAATGGTTCTAGCTAAGATTAGAACTAACTCGAACATCTAGCTTAGTGTCAAAGTGATAATAAACAACTTGTGGACGTTTTCTCTCGCCTGAAGAGCGTGTTGAATATGGCCGTACACTTTTGAGTTTGGGTGCTCGGGAGTGAGTAAGCCGAAAAGAAGGCTTCGTTACCGAACCACTATAAATCCTTGTATTGGCGGTTTGATCTTCAAGTCTTATCTTTTAGTTACTTCTACTTTTGTTACATAGTTCATATTGTCAAGTAGTTGAATTCACAAAAAGTCGAATCTAAGTTTTTATAAACAAATTTTAAATATTAAATTAAAAAGCGGTAAACTATTCAACCCCCTTCTAGTTTTCTACAATTGGTAATAAGAGCCACGTTAAACAAGATTTTTAAAATAAACTGTATTTTAAAACTTTGAAATCGATCGTCAGATGGAATAGAAAAATATATAGAAGCAATCTATCAAAACCTCCACTTTTGGAAAGGATGGATTTATTATTGGAAAAATTGATTCGTAACGTATTTAAGGCATAAGATCTAGATCTTTGGCATTTATTACCGATGTTTGAATTTTCCTCCGAATCAAGTTTAATCCCCGAAACTAAAAGGAGGAAATTTAATACTTTTCATAAACAAGATATGATCTTAAAAAGAAACTTGCAAAAAAAATAATGAACCTAAAATGTAATTATAATGCTTTGCCACGTACAGAATACAAAAATTTATGGTGCGTCAAACCGCAAAAGAAGTATGGGATACTTTAACTATCACTCACAAGGTAATAATCAAGTCAAAGCTAACAACATAGACTCTCTCTTTTCAACATTATGAAACATTTTATGATTCCAGAAGAGGAATCAATAGATATCATTTTGCTAAATTTAACACTATTATTACATCTAAAAGCACTTGATAAAGTTTTTCTAGTAGAATTGTGTTAGGAAAATTTCTTAGAGGCACTACATCCAAATGGCACCGAAAGTCATAGCATTGAAGAACAAATAATCGAACAACCTTATCTCTTAACAACTAATAGAAAACTTTAAAGTTATGAAAAGTAATTAAGAAGAGAAAGATTAGCAAGGGTTAAAGCAAGAAAAACAAAGGTAGAGTCACTTGCATTAAAAGTGAAAAAGGAAATAAGTGAATGAAAAACTCAAGTGTTCGATAGTGAAGACGAAATATGCTATGGCTGTAAAGGAACTCAAGAAATTCGTTAAGAGAAGTTCAGAGAAGATTTGCAAGACAACCACGAGACGATAGAAAACATCAAAGAATTAGAAAATATGGTTAGATAAAAAGTGAAAGAAAATGTTTTAGAATGTTGGGACCCATATCATTTCATTGAGGAAAAAAAAAAAAGAATGTTCAAACCGCAAAGAACACCGTCCAAAGAGCATCATTAGAAGTATGGACGACAATGGAGAAGAATTGAGGTGGAAAAGATAAACATAAAGCTTGCCTTGTAGCTCAACGCCCGATGAAAGAATGCTTAGATAAACTTGAACCCGATGAATGATTTTCAAGATAGTGGATGTTTCAAACACATGACCGTAATCGAAGTTGTTTTCTTCATACAAAGCATACAACGGTGGGAACGTAATTTGCGAAGCAACTTAACGCGTAAAATCAGAAAAAGGGACATTTCTCAAGACTCTTAATAAGTGAAAAATGTTGAGCACGTAAGATAACTTAACTTATAACTTGCTTAGTATAGGTCAAATATGTGATAATAAGTGCAAAGTAATATTTACCGAACACGATAGCGAAATAATCAAAAACGAAAAAGTTATAGGTAAAGGAATTAGGAAAGGAGGATTATATGTAATGAAACTAGGAAATAAACCGAAAGACAAAATATCCTTCCAATCCAATATTAGACGAAAATTCACACTATGCATAGAAATTAGGGCATCTAATTTCAACTAATTCAATCAGTCGCGTCTAAAAAAATATAGAAAATCTACCTAAACTTAAATACGACCAACATTTTTGTGATGCCGGCAATATTGGAAAGCAAGTCCGCACATAAGTCTCAAGCCAAAAAATAAATCTCAACAACTTATCTTAGAACATACTACACATGATTTGAGTTTGCCCATCCGCCATACCAAGCAGATGGATGAATCGAGTTATACCCTTAGTAAAATTGTAGATGAACTAGTCTCGATACACTTGACGAATTCTTAGCAAATAACAACCGAAGCCTTCAAAAATTTTGAAATATTTTAGCAAAATATGCCAAAACAAAATAAGGATGTTCTAGTGTATCAATTAGAACATCTTGGTCAGGAAGTGATAAGGAAGTACAATTTGGGAAAATTTGTGATTTAAATGGATATCGTACAATTTTTCCCGCTCATCGTAACGCCACAAATCAAATGGGGTAGTTAGAACAAAAAAAAATCCGCAACCGTCCAAGAATGAGTAAACCATTTAAATAACAATAACCCTTCCTCAAAAATTTTGGTGCAAAATGCATCGATACAACAACTTATATAATAAGATAGTTTTCTATTAACGTATTTTGGGAAATACTCCATAACGAGTATTTAAGAGGAAGAAACCAAACCTAACTATTTTAGATATTCAAACGGAATAAATTTTTTACTCTTAAAACAAAAAGAATACCTAAACCAAGTTTTGACCCAAAGTCTAATGAAGGTGTTTTCCCCTAGGATATTCGCAAAAATAGTAAAAAGCCTTACATATACGTAAACAAACATACCAATGAACGGTAAAGAATCTTAAATGACTTTCGATGAGACCCTCCCCCACCTAAAACATCACCATTGGGGGAAATATGAATTAGTCTAAGAGAACTATTAGTTATAAAAGAAAACCCATAGCAATGATCTTGAAGACATTTCATTAGAAAATACTCAAATAAGACAAAACACTAAAGAATCTAAAAGTCCATCCCCTAGAAAATGTTATGGGTAACCAAATCAAAGAACACTGTAGGTCGCAACTCAACGAAAAGCAATTCTCTTTTGACTTTATTTCCACAATAAACCTAAAAGATAAAGGAGCTCTAAAGATGAAAATTGGGTATTGGCTATGCCTGAGGAACAAATCAATTTATAACAAATGAGTTGTGGAACTATCCCAATTCCCATGGGATATACCATTATAGAACAAAATGTATATAGAAATAACCTCGATGAAAATGGGTTCGTAACAAGATACAAAGTTAGTTGGTCCCCAAGTATATAATCAACAAGAAGAATTGAATTAATGAAACCAATGCACCATAGCTAGACTAGAGTAACATAAGAATACTTTTTAGCTTATGCTTGTGCCAATTTTTAAGTATACCAAAGGATGTGAAAGTGCATTCCTTAAACGTTTATCAATGAGGAGGTTTACGTGCACAACCTCCGGGATTCATTGACATTCGCAAAACCTAATTATGTCTACACACTTAAAAAGCTCTTATGGGCTAAAACAAGCCCAAAAGCTTGGACGATCGACGAAAAGCCTTCTTATTAACATAATTATTCTATGAAATGGTAATAACACTCTCTTCACTAAAAAGAAAGACTCTTTCCAATATCATTATCAGCCAATATATGAGATTGACTTTTATTTGATCAACTATGTCAAGAAATGTGTATAACTTTGCCAAGATCATGCATGATGATTTGAAAGGATAATGATGGGGAACTAAACTTTTTCTTAGGATACAGAATACAACAATTAAATAAATGGGGGGGTAAAAAATATTTTCAATCAATCAAAAGTATATTAAGTGAAATGATTAAAGAAATTTGACTAGAAGACTCTAAGCCAATGAAAACCCCCATTCTACGAAAACCAAACTCAACAAGGACAAGAAGGTGAGTCCGTAATAATACCAAATATAGAGGCATGATAGTAGTTTATTATACGTAACGCAAAGTATCCCGATATCATGGTTTTATGTGCCTTTGTGCATACTTCAAGGAGGATCCCACAACCTCTCAGCCTAGAAGCGGTTAACTCACTTCCGAGAACATTAAAGGCACTATGCTTGTTGGAGTTTGATCCCAAGGGTCGACATAGAAACAATAGTTTCTCGGATCATCATGCTAGTATGTTGTACGCAAGCACACGAGTGGGTGTTGCACATTCATTGGGATGTTGTTTAACATCTGTTTAAGCAAACCGATCCTTCTATCTTTACAACCTAAGCGAATAGAGTTAGTGCCGAAAAGGGCATGTTCATCAAGCACTATGATTGAAACAAGCCCTCTCATAACATAGGCATTAGGTTAATCAATATTCCAATAATGTGTGACAATAAAGGGGCTAAGACCATTAGAAAATCCCGTTCAAACTCTCACGTACTATAACACATAGAAATTCGCACACCACTTGCCTTCGTGATAAGGTTCAAAAAGGGAATACCCCATAGAACAGGTCTCATCGAAGCAACATAGCCGATATTCTAACAAGCCACTTAAACGTTGAACTTTAACTACTTACGCTTTAGTTCTATGAAGGATGGAACTAAATGACTAAGTTTTCACACAAAAAGTAATAACTTTTCAAAAATCTGAGCGAAAAATTTTCTCACAGTGGGCGCCCCCGTAATTCATAAGGGCGCCCCCCGTATATTTAAGGGCCGGCTAGACTTTAAGGGGGCCACCCAATGAACATAATTTTTTTTTTGTGTCTAGGCTTTTGTTTTGCAAAAAAACATAAAAAATTAGGAAAAACCTATATGCAAATCTTTTACAAATTCCTCTATCTAAATGCATATCTCATTACACATAGTCCCAATTCATTTATCTTCTAAAGAAAGTCTTTCTCACAACTAGGATCACATGAAAAATTAATTTTCACATATTGTTGAGATATGCTAAAAATATTTTTTTTCATATGCATATTTCTCTACTTTTGCAAAAATAATAATCCTAATATATATTTCTTGACAATCTTGGTTGAGCAAAATTAAATCAAGGACATTTGGATTATTTCTTAGGTTTTACAGTCTTATGTCGTAATAATCCGCTACTCCACATTTGTTGCCATTTAGCACACACTAGTTCATGCAGAAAAGTTTGGTTATCTTGTTAATCCTCGTGTGCTAAGTAAACTCCTTGTGCATTATATCATGTTTACCCTTCTCTCTTAAACTTATATAGTACATCCAAATCTAGCATTATATCTTTGGTTGAAATGCTTAATTGTTTATATGCTAAAATATCTTAATTGCCATAAAAGGATAGACTTGCTGCAAATCAACCACCAAAACTGAAACCCTCACAAAATTTTGAGAAAAATCAATTTTTTTAAAATCTGGGAAATGCCAGTAGGCGGCCCCCCCTTTAGTTCAGAAAGGCGCCCCCTGAATTTAAGGGGGAACCGGCCCCTAATTAAGTGACCGCCTAGGCATGCACTGAAAAACAGTATTCTTCTCTTCCCCTTATTAACCAAACACCCCCCAGACTTAGCCACTGTTTCCCGAATCTCCATAAACATTTATTGAATGATCCTTTGAATGCTCATACTTCCTGATTGAACCTGGCCCTCACTATAAATACAATCCTTATTCACCTTATCACGAATCATCCTCACCATGACATCTCCTAACAAACACACAGCCCAACCATCAGGGTAGCCAAAATAAGTGTGAAACCCATTGGAGAAAGAAACCAAACATTTGCAACACATCAAAATGTACTCAATTCCACTTCACCAATACCAAAACTACTCATGACTCATCATGAACCATCTCAAGAAAACAATCACCCCAATCAAACATTACCAAATCCTCACATCAAGGACACTTCCACATCACCTCTAGATGTTTCACATCCTCTACTTCCTATTTCACCCATTAATCCACATGAAACTCACACTCAATTTTTATACTCAAAGTGACCCAACACGACTCCCAACACAACAAACTCAACACACATCACGCTATCTCCAAGTAGATAAACCTAGTTGATGACACAATCATCTACAAACCTATCAAAACCGCTTAGCAATGCATCTCTCTCAACAACAAAACAACCAGCTCAGCATCACCATACGCTCCAAACCTACCACACAATGCCCCTCATCATTGACCAAGTGAAACTCATAGGATAATGCCCATGTTGCATTATCTACACCAAAAACAATTCCTTGCGTTGAGTGAGAGTATCAATTGGATTGAATATCTTCTCACTCGACCACATCCACCTCCTCAAGTTCAAAGAGACTATCCTTCCACAACCACCTCCGCTCCACACTCTCCATCAACAACCATCTAATCTCATAACATGCCTACAAATAATCGTCAAACCCTTTTGTGTCGCAAGCAAAGTCAAAAATCGCAATGGCGAGTTAGGATTTTTCTTTATGATGTATTAATATGCTTCTAAAGCATACTTATCCTCTTATTTCCTTGTATTCTTGTGTGTTGTTTACACACATTGCCTCAAATGAATGACTAATCCCTTAATGAATGATCATTGTTGGTTGTATGTCATATTTTTCTTCCTTGCTACATGTTAGAAATATTTGTATTGTTCTAACCCATTTTGTAGCCAAGAAACCATAGCTCGATTCCTTGGTGCCCTCGAACGAGGGGGAGCACACATCAAGGGGGAGCATTTATTCCGTCGATTTTACTAGCAATCCTCGACGATGCCTTTTTGATTCTACAAAAAGGGGGAGAAATGACATAAAACTCACTAAATACTTGTTTAAAAATAATTTTACATTTAATGAGTTTAAATTTTGTAATCATCAAAAAGGGGGAGATTGTTGATAAAATATAATGCCTAAAAACATTAATAATATTTTTTCACATCTTTACGTTTTGATAATCACAAAATATAAAAACGTTCAACGTAAAATTAAACGTAAACAAGTATTTAGTAGTAAATATTCATTTCAAACTTATATCACTCCAAGGTATGAATAAACAAATGCTTGATGCATTTTATGATCAAAGGAAACTTTTATAAAATGTTGTAAACTTTTTATAAACATCACAAAACATTTTTTACATTTAAAAGAAATGTTTTATTCAAAATAAACATTTTGAATTTCAAATTTTCGGACCTAAAACGGCTAGAAATGGTCCAGTAAACACCTCCCCTGAATAGGACAAAAAGGAGCGTCTGAATAAGGGGCGGCCCCCTTAAATACATGGGCGGCCCCCTTAATTATAAGGGGGCCGGCACCCTATTTAAGGGGGCCGGCCATAGACTCCGCTCCTCCTTTTTGTCCTATAAATACTGGACTATTCCCCAACATTTTTCTTACCTTTTGCACTCATTCTTTCTGCTTAAAACAGCCCACATATCCTCTCTAAAATCCTTTGATCATTTAATCATTTAGCTTTGTTTCCAAGTGATCCAAGCTTAATTCCTCAAGTGCAAGAGAAGAATACTTCCATCATCTAGTGAAGAAGTATTACACCCTAAAATCCATATTGCAATCTTGTTGCATCCATATCATACCTTGTAAATCTTTTGTAAATCTTGTAAAGTTGTGTAGTTGTTAGGATTTGGTGATTGTTGTAAGTATAGGTGGATCTTGGTGATCCTTTTTAGTAGTGTTAGATAGTTGTGATATAAGTAGTGTGGTGAGAAGAAGTTGTGAAGGTGTGAAGTTGTGAAGATTGAAGAAGTTGTGTAGTCGTGATCAAGGTGTGAAGATAAGTTGTGTAGTGAAGTTGTGAAGTAGTTGTGAAGTCGTGAACTAGTTGTGAAGTTGTGTTGTGATAGATTGGTTCTAGCTAAGATTAGAACTCGACATCTAGCTTAGTGTCGGAAATTGATATAAGCAACGTTGTGTACGGTTTTCTCCGCCATAAGGGAGCTTGTTGACATAGTGAAGAAAACTCTCGAGTTTGGTGCTCGGAGAGTGGAGTAGGCCGAAGAAGAGCTTCGTAATCGAACCACTATAAATCCTTGTGTTGCGGTTCGATCTTTCCAACTCTTATCTTTTATTTACTTCTACATATTTACTTTGTTCATATTGTGCAAGTATTGAATTCATAAAAAGTCAAATATAAGTTTTTACAAACATACATTAAATATTAAATTAAAAAGCGGTAAACTATTTAACCCCCCTTCTAGTTTTTCACAATTGGTATCAGAGCCACGTTAAACAAGATTTTTAAAATAAATTGTATTTTAAAACTTGAATCGATCTATGAAATCGGAAAAATATTTAAAAGGGCAATCTATGCAAAGACCACCACTTTTTGAAAGTAATTGATTTATTTATTAGAAAAATAGATTCGAAACTTATGTGAAGTCAAAAGATCTAGATCTTTGGCATGTTATTACCGATGGTGATTTTCCTCCTATTCAATTTAATCTCGAAACTAAAAAGGATGAAATTGTATATTTTCATAAACAAGATAATGATCTTAAAAAGAAACTTGCAAAAAATAATGAAGCTAAAATGGTAATTTATAATGCTTTGCCACGTAAAGAATACAAAAGAATTTTTATGTGTCAAACCGCAAAAGAAATTTGGGATACTTTACTAATCACTCATCAAGGTAATAATCAAGTCAAAGCTAACAAAATAGATCTTCTTGTTCAACAATATGAACAATTTATAATTCCGGAAAAGGAATCAATAGATAATGCCTTTGCTAAATTTAACACTATTATTACTAGTCTAAAAGCACTTGATGAAAGTTTTTCTAGCAAGAATTGTGTTAGGAAATTTCTTAGGGCACTACATCTAAAATGGCGCGCGAAAATCACGGCGATTGAAGAATCAAAGAATCTAACAACCTTATCTCTTGACGAACTAATTGGAAACTTAAAAGTTTATGAAGAAGTAATAAGAAAGATGTAGAAACGGTTAAAGGCAAGAAAGAACAAAGTAGATCACTTGCATTAAAAGTGAAAAAGAAAGTAAGTGATGAAGATAGCTCAAGTTCCGATAGTGAAGACGAAGAGTATGATATGGCCGTAAAAGAATTCAAGAAATTCTTCAAGAGACGAGGAAGATTTGCAAGACAACAACGAGGCGATAGAAAAACATTCCAAAGAAGTTGAAATGATGGGTATGAGAAAAGTGAAAGAAAATGTTTTAGATGTAGTGACCCAAATCATTTCATTGGAGAATGTTCAAAGACACCAAAGAACACCAATCAAAGAACATTCATTGGAGGAGTATGGAGTGACAATGGAGAAGATGAGGTGAAAAAGACTAAAGATGAAGCTTGCCTTGTAGCTCAAGCGCCTGATGAAATATGCTTAGGAGTAAACTTGGAACCCGATAAATGAATTAAAGATAGTGGATGTTCAAAACACATGACCGGTAATCGAAAGTTGTTTTCTTCGTACAAAGCATACAACGGAGGTAACATAATTTTTGGAAGCAACTTACGCGGTAAAATCATAGGCAAAGGTACGATTTCTCAAGACTCGTTAATAATTGAAAATGTTGAGCACATAGATAACTTAACTTATAACTTTCTTAGTATATGTCAAATATGTGATAATAAGTGCAAAGTAATATTTACCGAACACGATAGCGAAATAATCAAAAACGAAAAAGTTTTTCTAGCAATCGTTTTATGTTTGAAAACCTTGTAATTGGAGTCATGTTTATTACATGGCACACGTCAAATCAGGTCGTGTAATGTGTTTCCCTATTCAGCCACACCACGTTTACCCCGAAGGTTACGTTATAGTTTTTGTATGAACCTCGTATGCATGGTCTAAGGTTCGTGTTTAGGATCCAAGTCTTTACATAAACTAATGGTTTTAAGCTCCTACGTGTGTCATTACTCACTGTATTGCATGTTCCTTTTACATTTAACACCACACAAGTAGTTTTATGGCCTGATGACATCGCGATAACAAAATATGATTGTCGTAGCTGTGATCTACAATGAACCCACGTTAACAGTAACATTATATTTAAACGTGACATATTTGGCTAGTTTAACTAAGAGATAATTATAGTACGAATGATGTAGGTTTGAACGACTTACAACAAGGTCCTAGAGTGCTTGTAAACGTATCGAGTAGTTCAACCTAAGTGTGTTTCGAACTCGTGTAGCCCACCCAAAGCTTTAAAGCTTGTAGACACCCAAACCTTGGTTCACGTATTCCCTTGTGTGCTCGAGTGAAAGTCTTTATGTTACTAGTTGGGTCCGAAAGAAAATGTGATGAGGTTTGGTTGCGTTTAAGACCCAATATAGAAGGAGAATTTATTAAGGTGTTTGTGAGTTTAAGAAGTGTTCAAGTGTATGTGTTTGGGAGTGTGTATTATAGCAATATGAGCTATTATACTCCTCATGGTCCAAACTAACTACAATGAGCGTATGAAGAGGGTGGTTTAGAGATTTCTAGTTAATTACACATGGTTTTATGCTAAACCACTCAAGTACCACTCTTAATGACCAAATATTTATACAAGATTTAGTTTGATACTTGCAATTCTTATGGTTTTGTGTGTTTGATGCTCTCTAGCCGGCGGACTAAATGTAGGAGAGAAATAAATGGTTATTAACCAAAGGTTTTATTGGCTAATGGGGGACATTAATTACATAGTTTAAATTATGCTAAGGAATGTAATAGTGACTATGTAAAAGATCATTAGGAAGATTTTTGCTAGCTAAAACCCAAGGGACCGGAAATTAGGGGTTTTAATCTTCCCATAATCGGTCTAGATTAGCTTATCAACACGAAAATAATCAATTTCGTGTAAACGATAAAAAGTAGGTATTAGTTTGAGTCTATGGTAATCTAGGGTTTTCCGGGGCTGTGTCCAAATGTATTTATCGCGAAACGTAACCTTTTACATTGACCCAAAAAAATTAAATAAGCAAAGTGAACTAATTATTCTTCTAATAATTAATTAATTACATGGTGCGGTGTAAAACCATTAATTTATTGACACCGTTTACATAACAGATTAATATCTAGTCCTACACGAATTACCTTAAAAGTAAATTAAAAAGTGAACGCGTATGACTAAAATAAATAGTGACTAATAATAGGAGTCGTAAAATGACCTGAAATTGAGAAATGTTACAGTCTCCACCCGTTAAAAGAGCTTTGTCCTCAAAGCTTAAGACCTTGTAGTGGATGACGAAGCCCGGTTTGTGAAGAGTTGTGGGTATTTTTGTTTGAACGAATCTTCACGTTCCCAGGTGAACTCAGGGCCCCGCCTAGAGTTCCAGCGAACCTTAACCAATGGTATCCGGCTTCGCTTCAATCGTTTGATCTCCCGTTCCATGATTTCAACGGGCTCTTCCACAAACTGGAGCTTATCGTCAACATGAATTCCTTCTAACGGCATGACTAATGGTTCGTCAGCGTAACATTTCTTCAGATTAGACACATGGAAAGTATGGTGAACTCTGCTCAACTCTTGAGGAAGTTCCAGCCTGTAGGCAACTTTCCCAACTTTTGCTAACACCTTGAAAGGTCCGACATATCTCGGGTTCAGCTTGCCCCGCTTACCGAACCGTACGACCCCTTTCCAAGGCGAGACCTTGAGCATAACTCTGTCCCCAACCTCGAACTCCATCGGCTTTCGTTTCCGATCGGCATAGCTCTTTTGTCGATCCTGAGCAGCTTGCATCCTTTGCTTGATCAGGACGATCTTTTCCGTTGTTTCTTGGATTAATTCCGGACCAGTCAGTTGGGCTTCCCCAACCTCGGCCCAGCACACCGGTGATCGACATTTTCGACCATACAGTGCCTCATAAGGGGCGGCCTTTATGCTAGCGTGATAACTGTTGTTGTATGAAAACTCGGCCAATGGCAAATGTTTAACCCAGCCTTTGCCAAAATCGATCACGCAAGCACGTAGCATGTCCTCGAGAGTTTGAATGGTTCTCTCGCTCTGGCCGTCAGTTTCTAGATGATACGCAGTGCTCATACTAATATCTGTACCCAAAGCTTTCTGAAATGATCTCCAGAAATTTGAAGTAAATCTTCCATCACGATCACAGATAATCGAGGCAGGTATCCCGTGTCTTGCCACTATCCTGTTCAAGTACAACCTTGCCAATTTGTCTAATGGATCATTTTCCCTTATTGGCAAGAAATGAGCAGATTTGGTAAGTCGATCCACAATCACCCAGATGGTGTCAAAACCTTGCGACGACTTAGGAAGCTTGGTGATAAAATCCATCGTGATATTATCCCACTTCCATTCAGGTATCTCAGGTTGTACTAGCAATCCCGATGGCCTTTGATGTTCGTCCTTGACCCTTGCACATGTCAGGCACTTGCTAACATAGATGGCGATGTCTGCCTTCATGTTTGGCCACCAGTATAGTTTCTTCACATCTCGGTACATCTTTTTGGAATCGGGATGGATAGAATATTTTGACTTGTGGGATCCGTGCATAATCACGGATCTTAAGTCTCCATAGCAAGGTATCCAACTCCTGCCGTGTAAACATAGTGTTCCATCGGCACGTGGTTCCAATCTTCCCTTAGGTATATCCCTTTGGATTATATCGCCTACGTCTTCATTCACGAGATTCCCTGGTTTCTGGGCTTCGATTTGAGCTTCTAATATTCTTTTAGGGAGATCCAAGCCAGTTGTCATATTGTCTTAACTAAGCTGAACCCGTAATGCTCAAATACAGTTCCTTAAGGCTCAACGCATAAGGCCACTAGGTTTGCCTTCCTGGATGATAACGAATGTCAACATAGTAATCACTTAACAATTCCTAGCAAACGGTCGTTTGCTCATGTTAAGCTTCTTCTGGATCGAGGATGTGTTGTAGGCGTTTATGGTCGGTGAACTACGGTGCATCTGGTTCCATATCAGATAGTGTCTCTATAACTTTTGGGCAACACTACGATCCAAGTTCAAAATCATGAGTGGTTTGTCATGTTCTTCTCATGTTGAACCTTAGTTGTCGAGAAGCCAAAAAGCATATCACTTTTTTCTGCATTAATACTACACCTAAACCCTGGTGTGACCGCATCACAGTAGAAACACAAGTCTTCGCTGCCTTCAGGTAAAGGCCAGAATCTGGTGACGTGGACAACTTCTGCTTTATTATTATGATAAGCGTTCTCTTCCTTTTCACCCCCTAGTCGAACTTGATTCCTTTCTGAGGAAGTTTCGTCATTGATCTTGAGCAATCTTTGAAAATCCCTCGATGAATCTCCGATAGTAACCAGCAAGACCTAAAAATTGGCGGATCTCGTTGGTGTCTTAGGAGATGCCCAATCTTTGATAGATTCTATCTTGGCTGGATCCACATGTATGCTTCTGCTATCTATGACGTGTCCGAGAAATTGTACCTTCAGGATCCAAAATTCACATTTCGAAAACTTAGCATAAACATATGCCTCCTTCTTAAGCAATTCCAAATTGCCTTAAGTATGTTCTACGTTTTCTTCTCGTTCTTTTGAATAATCAGTATGTTCTTCAATTAGCAATTACGAACTTATCCAAGTAAGGCATACACACTCGTTCATGAGGGTCATGAATACCGCAGGTGTTGTTTGTCAGTCCGAATGGCATTGATAGGTGTAAAAATACACATACTCCGTTAACACCTAAAAAATGGCCCTAATGACAAAAATCAGTGAAAATGGCAAAGATATGTGTGTTTTTGTGTTTTGTGTATGCAGGTATGGATAAAGCAAAAATCACGAGAAAACCGTCAAAAACGGGCAAATACGGACACGGGAAACGGAAGAGCACAAAAGAAGCCGGGAAATCAAGCCAAAGTCAGAAAAGTCAACTCTTAGTCAACTCAGTCAAACCACAAAAGGACAAAAATCCAAAGTTACAAATCTAGTCCCTCAAGTTTCCAAAGTTACACAAATGATCCCTAAGCTTAATGGGCCAAAAATCTCCATTTTTTTTCAAAAAATACCTTTTTCTATCTAAACCATTACCCGGATCCAAAAATCCAAAGCCCAAAACCTAAGCTCATTACTCTTTATATAAGTCCAGGGGCGAAGATGCCAAGTTTGAAAGGGTGTTATACACATTGGATGTGTATTACATTTACACTTCACAAAGAGAAGGACTCAATTTGCCAATATCTCAAACTTCCCACCCTTTTACCCCCTCAGTTAAAATTAGGCGCGAAAAAACGTTGGGTATTGTTCATCGTCTCCTCCGATTTACCCACAGGTTTAATCAATGGGCAAAATGCTATTGAGGTTTAAGAAGGGTAAATTTCAAAGTACGTCAAGTACCAAAACCTTGGCAGGTTAAAATGTAATCAAACGCACCGTATTGGCTAATCCCAACAAGGAATGACACGGTGGCAAATGAAGAAAGCACAAAATTGATGGGTTTTACACTGGATTCACTCACAATGAAAGCACAAGGTATCTCACAACGGAGTGCATCGCTTGGCAATCCGTATGAGATTATCAAAGTGATCCAATGGCCAGTATTGATTCTCCAATGATTAGAGGAATGTACGGAAGAGATTAACAGGAGCGTCTAACTAACTCAGGCTCCTAGAAACTTCCTTGGCTGCTATAAATAGCTCACACTCTCACACACATAAAGGACACCGTAGTCTAGCTTTTATTTTTTTTAAATGTAATTTTAGCTTTTAGTTTTAATAGTGTAATCTTCAAACTTATTGTAATTTTGTTTTTCTAAGCATTGTAATCCAATTTTTAGTCATTAATAAAAGTTTTCATTTAGATTCATAAATCACTATTTTACTTATAAGCTTTAATTTCTTTTTCAATGTTAAGCTATTGTCTCATAGCTTCACTTTAAGTTAAATTTCCGCTCTCACAAGTCTTAAGCCTTATTCTGTGTATTGAGCTTAATTGTTCAATTAATCTACTAAAATTAATTAAACAAAGCTTACTTACCTTATACTTATTGGATTGTGGCTTATGGAAGGGGAGCTAGCTTTGGAAAAGCTCCCAGGGATTTTACTGGCTTATCTTGGGATAAGCCAGAGCAGTTGATAAGCTCATTTGAGCCCTTTGGCTTCTGTTTAGCTGAAGCCTCTAGTAAGTTCTCATTTATTTCCTTTGTTCTTTCATTATATAGCTTAAATAATAGCTTATTAGTGTTAGATTTGCTTATTTTGTTAATCTAGTTGCTTATTGTGCTTATATGTTCTCTTTGTGCTTATTAGCTTATATATTTTCATCTGTTTTTTCTTGGTAGCTTAGCTCTTAAATTTTCTTTACTTGTCTTTTAAAAAATCACTTAAAAAAGCCAAAATAGTATTGTTAGCTTTAGATTTTTAATTCTAGCTTAAATTGATTGTGGATTTATGCTTATTAGTCTTATTATAAGCTAGTAGATATCTGGTAATAAGGTCTTGTTAATTGGAACTTAATTTCATAAGCCCAAATGAAATCTGTCTAAGTATAAAGGAGTGTTTGGTTTAGTGTGTTTTGACTTTAAATAGTCAAAGTAACTTGGAAATTTTTCTTTGGTCAGCTTTGTTTGCATATGTGATTAAGTTTTAGAAAGGTTTGCCTTTTAAAGGTTTTTTTTAGTTTAAGCTAAAATAATATTGTGGCTTATTATGCTTGATTGTGCACCAGGGGAGCTTTTGTTCTCATTAGATCTTTGAAATTTTTGATCCCAACTTTCCTAGGTGTAATTTTTGCTTGTTAAGTAAGTTGTTTAGGACACATCTTAATGTGTGTCTATTGACAGGTTTGACACCTTGGTCACCTGCGTTTTTGCGTTTAACCATCCTGTCAATTGCACAGCTGTCATTAACAATAAGTTAATATTGTTGGACTTATTGAATCTAAGTTAGGGTAGTTTAAATAAGTTTTAGCTGTTAAAACTCAGCCTCTGTCTTGGCTTATTGAGCATTTGAGTTTTTCTTAATTTTGAGTTTTTTTTGAGTTAAATTCTGAGTTTGTAGGTTTGTTCATTAGAGTCAGTTAGGATTAAGTGTTAGAGAGGGGAGAAGCTTATTAGGATTAGCTTGTAGACATCATAAGCTACCTAGAACAGCTTGTGGTTTGTAATTTGAGCTTAATTTGAGCTTTGTGCAAGTGTTAAAGTGGAAACAAGAAATTTTGAGCTTAAAAGCTCTCTTACTGCATCAGCTTATTTAACAAGCTCTTTTAGAGCTTCGTAATATGGTTTTTCAGCTTGTAACTCTTTCATTAAAGTTGTTCAAAAAGTGTGTTTTATTAAGTTCCAGCTTTTGGTTTCAAAAATAAAAAATAATCAAAAAAATCGGTGTCGTCTGCAGCCTAGAAACCCGCGGACCTCTTGCTTATGTTAGCCCTACGTTGTTAACCAGTGATTGCTTAATAGCTCATCGGTATCTAACCTTCCTTTCATTTAATTAATATAGCCACTTTTCTTTTTCTTTCTTATTAATAAGCCGTAGTCTTGCCAGCTTATTTTAGAGCTTATTTGTGTAGCTTTTAGGTTAGTCTCATTTTTCCTTTAATCTTTGTTAGGTTTAGGATTTTCCTTGAATTTTTCATAATTTTCTATTAAGTAGATTATTTTTAATCATTTTTCTTAGGGTTTTAAGTTTGAAAAATCATAAAAAATAGAAGAATAACTTTTAAAAATACAAAAAAATAATTTTTAGCATTAGATTAAATACTTCTCAGTTTACATTCAGAAAAATCATTTTCAACACTGTTAAATTTAAATTTTCATTTTTGAGCTTTTATTTTTAATTTTAAAAATAGGATTTTAATTTTAAAAATAGTTAAAAATAGTTTTCTGAGTTTTTATGTTATTTTAGACTTTTCTAAGTTTAAAAATCATTTTTCTTAATTTTTACGACTTAATTTGCTATTTTTTAGGATTTAATTAGATTAAATTAGTTTTTAATTCATAAAAAATTCAAAAATAATAAAAAAATTATAATTATTTTTTCTAAAATTTTTTTTGTCTTATTTTTAGGTGTATAAATTTAGTTGCATTTTTAAGAGTTAGTTTTGCTTAATTTGCTTTATTGTCGCGTTTTATTTGCTCCCGTTAATTGCTTAGTGTTTAATTGCTAGTTTTTAATTGTTTCTTTTAATTGGTAGATATAGATAATCAAAAAAATGCCAAAGAAGCATGAATGAAATATGAATGCAAAAATGCATGAATATTGAAATTATGCCAATGAAGCATACATTTGAGTATATGGAGCAAGTAAAAGATGTGTCGTGATATCCCACTCCGCTAACCACGAGGTGGGGGTTCAAACTAAGACATCTTTACTTCTAGGGATTTGGTGTGTTGTGATATCTCACCAGGAAGCGAGGTCTAGGTGAGGGTTCAAACTAAGACACCTATCCTTAGCCATATTAGGAAGAAGGTGTTGATGTGATTTCCCACTACGCTAGCAACGGGGTGGGTTTTCAAACTAAGAACACCGGTCGTTGGTTGTGATATCCTACTAGGGAGCGAGGCCTAGGTAGGTGTTCAAACTAAGCAACGCATTCCTAGCTTTAAGAACTTATGATTATGATGATGAAGATGTTGCAAAAAGTTCTACAGTTAAAATTTCGTTCTTTAAAATCAAGTTACAAGTTACAAGGGCCTAATAAGTTGTTGCTTCGAGTCATGATTCATCTTGAATTATGACTATGGAAATAAGTTGATCTATGGTTGAGTTGAAATGAGTACACACATTTAAATCTAATATCCATGTTGGGAGTTAAAAGTTCACATGTCATAAGTATGAGTGCTTAACATCTAGACTTATATTGACAAATGATCTTGTTTAATTGCTTGGTTTGGATCTAGTGAAAAATCGGGGACGATGAATTTATCCGTCAGGACATCCGTAGATTATTCTATGGACGCTTCTCATTCTATGATCCCAAATGTTGATAAAATAAAGGAAGTCAAACAGGTGGTTAAGAAAAGAAAAAGAAAAATCCAAAAATATTAGGGATAGTTAGTGTACATATCAAAAATGGTGAAAACGGGGCTTGTCGAAACTTTTGATTCTTTAGTTTCCCTTGGCGAACGCTTTGTTATTTTTCGAGGTAATTAGTCAAGGGGGATCGAGATTCTTAGTTTTCTTAAGTGTTTACTTCATAACATTGCGTGAGGACACGGCAATACCTTAGTATGGGGGATTTTGGTATGTGCTTAATTACACATACCATTTTCCATTAAAAACGGACTTAAAAGACTAAAAACGTACCAAAGATACATTGTATTTGTATGTTTTGCGTTTGAATTGTGCAGGAACGGATACTCAAAAAGAAAGCCAAAAACGACCAAACTAAGCACGGGATGGAAAAGACAAAGTCAATCCAAAGCCAAAGTCAGTCCAAAGTCAGCCACATGAAGAAAATACAACTTGAGGGACTAAAACTGCCAAACCTCAAGTTGTATTACAAAAGAAAAAGACAAGGGTCAAAATTGCAAACCGGGCAAAGATTGCATTCAAGTTATATAACTTGAGGGGACAAAACTGCCTACTTACCAAAGCTTCTTTCTACGCACCAACAATAAACCCAGGTACATCTTGGATGTCGTCCTTACCTTCATACCTGCAAACCATCAACACCCTAGATAAATCATTTCAACCACTCCTCTACCCCCCCCCCCAGCTGTATAAGTGCCATGTTGGCAATCCCTCACCATTCCCAAGTATTTTCGATGGCCGAGATTGACTCCAAAGAAGCACAAAAGAAATTGAAGGCTGGGATTTGTTGTAGAATCACCTCACACAACAAGCACACTTAGTTTTTTGCATATCACAAACGATGCAAAGCTGCAAGTACTAGAGATGAAGATGGCTATAAATAGAGTCCTTTATTTGTAAGCCTTTGGTGGATTAGTTTTTAACTAGTTAGTTTTTAATTTTTAATATAACTTAGTTTATTTTCAGTTCTTTTAAAACCATTTACAGCTTTTACTTTCAGCTTTGTAACACTTTCAAGTTTTAATGCAAATTTGAAGTTTTAAGTCAATTTACAATTCCAAGTGCTAAGTTTCTCAATTGTGTTGTTTTGTGTTCAAAAAAGGCTCTCAACACAGCTTGTTTACAAGCTGCTTTAATTAAGTAAATTTAAAAGGTTAAGTAGTTAAGAGAAAATCACTCTCAAATATACCACAGCTTATTCTATGGATGATAAGCCAGTTCTGGATGGGCTTATGGACACTACTAGCTTGTTTTATGCAAGCTAGAGCTTGTAGATTCTTGGTTTAGCCCTGTTTTGAGCAAGGGTGTTGTAAGTTTCCCTTTTTCTTATCTTTCTTATTTACTGCAGAACAGCTTATTTAAGTGCTTATCCTTGACTAAAACCTGTTTATAAGTATTCTATTTTGTTATTTAACAATCTGTTTTTAATAATTAAGGACCAAATCAGCTTAATATAAAGAGAAAAATGATTTGTGAAAACTTTAAGGGATATTTTGAACTAACAGTACTAACTCTTAGTTAGTACTGCTAGTTCATTATTTTTGATTTTAAAACTAGCAGTACTAACTTAAAGCTACCAGTACTAACTCCAAGTTAGTACTGTTAGTTAAAACTGTTAGTACTGGTGGTTCATTTTAAGCTTATCAGCTTATTATTTCTGCTTATTTAAGATTCCCTTAGCTTTTTAGAGTAGATGAAACCATTTTCCTTTACTGTCTTTAGGAGTAAGCTTATTTAAGCTTATTTTCCTTTTCAAAGTATTTTCAATAGTATATCAGTTTGTAGCTTTTTAGCTTATTTGCCATTGTAGTTTATTCCAGTTGCTTATTCTTATGTCTGAATGCTTATTAGGGGTAGTTAAATATCTGTTTTAGCTTATTTGCTTATTTCTTGCTTCATTAAACTACCAGTACTAACTTAAAGCTAGCAGTACTAACTCCAAATTAGTACTGTTAGTTAGTACTGTTAGTTAGTACTGTTGAGGTTTTCTTGCTTAATTTAGCTTAATTGCTTTTTGAAATTGCTTATTTAGAGTTATTTTAGCTTATTTAATTTGTCTTAAGTTTATTTGAGCTTATTGGTGTCTTAGTATAAAAGTTTTAAGTGTTCTTTCCATTCCTAGCTTTTATTCTCATCCTAGCTTATTTTCTTTGCTTATTTTTTTATGTGCATTTGCTTATCAGTATTAGTGCCCAATCATTTCCTTGTCATTTCCAAACATCGATTACCAATTCGTCTTTCGATTTTCAATTCAAGCCTCGTTGGGACATAACGACCCGGAGACATACTATACAACTTCCGGTTTCTTTGGCCTCGCAAATTCTGATCCTTGTTGTGTGCTAGCATTTATTGGCATCATAAAGGGGGTGAGAAGAGGCGAGTCAATAACCTCGTCTAATTTGGTTTCTGAATTTTGTACAATAGGTTGCATAAAACACCATTGAATATTAACATGCCATAAATATTAGATCTTTAATTTAACATATGTCTCGAATCTATTTTTCCAATAAATAAAACTATCACTTTCAAAAAGTGGTGGTCTTTGCATAAATTGCCCTTCTAGATATTTGTCGGAATCCATAGATCAATCCATGTTTTAAATATAGTATGTTTTAAAAATCTTGAGTGACCTTGGCTCCTGATACCAATTGTGGAAAACTAGATGTGGGGTTAAATAGTTTACATGTTTGTTTTACGTTTTAAATAGTTTGCTTTCAAAAATGTTGATCCCGAGTTATATTGTTTAACCATTCCAAATTTGAACAAGCAATAACTATCTAAACTAAAACTAGTAACAACTATAATAATGTAAGAGGATAAGGAAATGAACAAACTAAACAAGAACACCAAAGATTTTATAGTGGTTCGGCTACGAGGTACCTCTTCGCCCTACTCCACTCCCCGAGTATCCGAAACCGAGATTTCATTATGTCAACAAGCTCCCTTTAGGCAGGGAAAACCATTTACACGTCGCTTACGTTATTTTTCGACACTAAGCTAGATGCCGAGTCCTAATCTTAGCTAGAACCAATCTACCACTTTACAATCAATCACAATCACCTCTGATGCACTACCACTATCGGATCTTAACCAATATCCGGAATATACAAATAACAAGGATAGTTACAATAGAGGTTTGGTACTTAGAAGAAAAGAGGAGAATCACTAATCAACACTTCGTTTCTTGGCGAATACGAGTGTTCTTCTCTTGCACTTGAAAGAGAGGGAAAAGATGAGAAGAAGAGATTAGATCACTTGAAACAAGATCAATAGATGTTAGTGATCAAGATATTTATTAAGAGAAAGAAGGTTTTTAGAGAGAGAAAGAAGTGTGAGAAAATTCGTGCAAAGAAGTCTGATTTTCTGCAAGGAGTGGACCAGTATTTATAGACAGGAAAAGCCAACGATAACTGGCGGCAGTCCCGGAGGTCCCATATATATAAAGGGGCCGCCAGGCCTATAAGGGGGTCGCTAATAGACTTCGCTCCCTTTTTTGTCTTTTTGTAGGGAAGGTTGTATCTGGTATAGAAGCTTATGTTTTGGGGGAAAAATTTGAATTTTAAATTTTAAGTTTTTAATTAAACTTTTCTTTTAATTAGAAAATATTTTGTATAATTAATTTTGTGAAAGTCTTTTGTAAAAATGTAATGGATGAGAAAAATATTTTTTTGATCACTAATCATGTTTAATGATTTGTTTGTTCATACCTTAAGTGATCACTAATCTTAGAAATGGAATTTTACGATTAATAATTTGTATTAAACGGTATATATTTTATTGTAAACGTTTTTACATTTTGTTATTATCAAAACGTTGAGAGGTCGAAAAATATAAATAACATTTTTAGACATTGTTTGTATTAACAACGTCTATCATGAAGACAAAAGTAGCTCGGTATGAGATAGTGGAATTGAAGACATGACCCCTACGCTTTGGAGTGCTACCAAGGTGGGGTATGACAAAGATACTTTAAAGGGAATCAAACACTAGGGTCCCAAGTGTCAGCTTTGGTATACATCTCAGATAAACAAATTTTCCAAGCACAAAGTCTACTCTACTCAGAAGATTCTCATTATGGTCAGTGTGAAAGTTGAGAAACTGCATGGTTATGGTCAGTTGGAAGAGATTGTGGTGAGAAGAGTTGATCGACAACTATACAAGTTTAAAGAAGGTGACTCGCTAATCTACACTTAAACGGAATTAAATACATGCTTCTTCTTGCTGTTCAACACAAGTTATTCCAACTCGACGGCAATGATATTGTTGACTTTATCATAGCTCTTCGTATGTTCACAAGAAGTCTTATCATCAAAAGACGTGTCGAGGATGTTCAGCTTGGTGTAGAGAGTTATCAAAAGAAAGTCCATCTCACCAAACCTCAAAAGACCTACCCTGGAATCAAATTCAAAGAACTCTGCACTCCATCATTTGACCCACCAAGGGTAATCTATGAAGACTTGAACAAACAAAAGAGCGTGATGCGGGCTGATGAGCTGTACAAGTTCTCAAACAGGACACTCAAGAATGTTCGTGATGAACTTCACCACTGGCTGCTTGATTTTCAACTCGGATACAATGATGACATGCCAAGGAGAATATGGTTAGCTGTGGATAAAAGAAGGACGGGTCTTATGGTGGATTTGATTGATAAGCAGATGCTTGAAAGGCGGATCATTAGGAATCTGGAACGATTGGTTGGTGATAGGGTACTCGAGATGGACTATAGACTGATGACACGTACTAAATGATCGTCAGATCCAATCTCAAATCTTATCTTGTGAATAATGTGAATATGTAGTATAGACTTATAAAAATAGGCAAGTATACATAGTGGTTGAGTATGAATTTTCTAGAATTTTTCAATAAGATTCAAAATCTTTCAAATTAACGTACTCAACACTATATATAATGCCCTCATAAATTAAAAGGGGCCATTAAAATGTTCCTAATAAGGCTTGTTAATAATTAGAACATTTCTCTCCCCAAACACTTTTCAAACATATTTGAATCAATTGATATCCAAATTATCAAGAGATTTGACATTTTTGATAAGGGGAGAAAATGCGATTAAAATATATGGCTAAAGGTGTGATGTTAAGGTCTCAAGTGCGAGCTTCCCCCTTCATGTGCTAAATGTTTTCGAATATCAACGCACATGTTGAGGGAGAGCATTTCTAAAAAGTAAAAACTATCGAGGTACAAAATGTTTTGATATACATATCACAAGTACCTTGATTGAGTTTTTCCAATATGGTTTTAAGGCAATGAGGACAATACTCGAACACCGACCATGTAATTAATTGGAGTTATAAGGTGGTTAAGATTAAGGATTCATTCCCACGATCCAGCCAAAACTAGAGGGATCTACCCAGGGACATTCCAATAATTAAATTAGAAAGTCCTTAGGTATGATATAAAAAGGAGTAAAGTGAGAAAAGGGAATAATGCCGACTAAGACAGAGCTAGCACTAGAACAAACCCAACAAAGTGTTAGTTATGAAGTCTCGGTATGCATTGAAGGAGTTAAAGAATTAAAAATAAATGTAAGGATAACAGGTGTAAAGAAAGAAGCCATCTATACACTTAGGCAGAAATTGGGTCAATGCATATGCTATCAAAAACACTAAGCTATTGTCTGGTACTGAAGATAGACATCATGGACCCAGTGATGCAATGCACAACCCTCCCTAGCCACTCAAGGTCTCTCAAAAGACTCTTGTTTCATTTCTCACAAAGATAAACGCATTTCTATCGACTTTCTCACTCTGAGTTAGTTGATATTGAAAAGGTGGCAGTCTGCTCCAGCCTCCGATTACTAAATCAAAGTGCACTGTCGAGTCTAGAGCCATAAAAGAGATCATCCATAAATCTCATTAGGGCACTAATTCAAAATATTCTCGTTAAATCGTACACTGTGATAAAAACAAGAAATATCTTAAGAGTCCTACGCATTATCCTTGTGATATTGCTAAAACATTATAGTGATACTTATGTATTCACAATGATGATGAAAATCCTTCCAGATCCAACATCAAAAAAGCTCTGCGGTAGGTGACTTGTGAGATCATATATGGATCAAAATTGTGATACTGGATATCGATTCGGTCCAGCTTATGAATTGACGAATGAATTTTGAAAAAGATAAAACTTTTGGTGTGTTATAAAACTGTTTGCATATTAACACACCAACTGATTTTCCTAAATCAATTTTCAATCTTATGTCCATGGGAAGCCTCACAAGGGTATCTCGACATAGGAAAACTAAACACGAATTAACGACTCAATCGAGAAGATAGTAACTTACCGATTAACTCTTACCGTGTTGTCTGCTTTAAGACATTCTGGTTTGAGAACAAACTAAGTACGATGAATCTAATACTCACATATTAGAGAATTCAATACTACAAGCTTGAAATTTTGTCAAGGAGATTCATCTTTAAAGATAAATCTACCTAATCATAGGTCGATGCTCACAAAACCGAAGGTTGATCTAACCAAACATGGTCGAATGACATAGCCATATTCGTCCACAAGCTTTATTGCTAACTGTTTATTTGCAGATCAATCCTATGGCAGTGAAGCATCAGTCCTGATGAGTCAAAGTCAATGCCACATGCTCAAACCCTGACCAACATATGTAAAGACATTATGAAAGCTCAAGTACATGTTTCAAAATACTTCTGCTACTCTGATACTGCGCATCTTCCTTGAAATGACGAAGTGTTAAAGTTAAAGAATTTCAAGAAAGATGACTATAAAAGCTTTCAAGATAAAGAAAGGTATGAGCATGTCAGCCTGAAAGTTACAAGCTCACAAGAAGGCAAAGATTACAAGATGGTTGATTCGTCAATAATATATATATATATATATATATATATATATATATATATATATATATATATATATATATATATATATATATATATATATTTTATAATATAAGCCAAACACTACAACCAATTACTTTGCACAAGGAATGGTCAAAAGTTCACCAAAATAAAATATATATGTAGCCGGAAGTATGATTCCCGGGTTGTTTTGTCCCAACGAGGCTTAAATGGAAAATCAAATGACGGATTGATGATTGATGTTTGAATATGACAAAGGTATGATTGGTTTTCTATTTCTACAAGTTAAATATGCAAAAACGATTAGTAAAACCTAAAAAATGAAAGCTATATATACTTAAACCTAAAAACGGGCACGAAAGACCGAGGGCTAAAAACCCTAATTTTGCAAATTAGCCCTAAAACAAACTTTAAAGCTAAAATAGATTCTAAAATGACAATAACGAAAGTTTATAAAAACTGAGACTAAAATATGGAGGGTCGTTTGACCAAAACGAGTACAAGACAGAACGGAACGAATCACGTTCTTTAAAAAGTAAATTTTTGAAATAATTAATCTCAGAAACCTTTTTATTATTTTTCTACAAAATATATGACAAAAGAAAATTTTAGAAAAAAGATTTATATTTTTCTGATTAGTATTTTATTTTTTATAATTTTTTAAAGTTTTTAAAGAAAATAAATTATAAAAAATACTAAAAGTTTGTAAAAAAATATGAACATTTTACACAAAATAGCTAAAATGTTAAGGGTCCTAAGAAAAATAAACTGGGGAAACCAGCTTATCAAATAAGCCGAGAAATAAGCCCACACAGCTTATAGGCTTAATGGGCCAAAACACATTTATATACCAAAGCGCCCAAAGGTCTTACAGAAAAGACCCAAGGGCGCAGCGGTAGTGTGTGATGTTTATAAAGGGTTGAGAGTGGTAGAGGTCGGGGTTTCGAGTCTTTGTATTCCTGCTTCCCTATTTCCACTTTTTTTTTATTTTTGAAAATCTTTTTTAACAACTTAAAAAAGGGCTTATTTATAGCATTTTTGATATACTAACAAGTTGTTTTCCAATAAAGCTCATTAATTAAGCTGGGAAAACGGGCTTAAAGGTGGCAGAAATGGCTTAAGAAAGCGGAAGGCTGAGTTTTTGTCATTGTGGGGTTGTTTTTTAATGGTTAGAATCTATGCAATTGATTGCTATTAAAAGGCAATCGTGCGTTCTTAGGATTTCGGTAGTGTGGGATTGTAGCTTGGGCTGGCCCTTAATTTAGCTAATGGGAAAGAGCTCTAAGCTTTGAAATTTGTTTAGTTGTGATTATAATTTGGGTAGGTTTATGTGTCGTTGATGGCTAATTGTATTTGAATTGTTTTCTTGATATGTGATTGGTTTGTATATTTGTGTTGGGGACTTTTTTATGTTTTCTGTTTTTTTTAGTCAGTATTGTGTTTATTGTTGTTTTGTTTATTGGTAGGTTTATTTGAGGCATTCACCTTTATGTTTGTTATTATCCGGTGGAGTGGTGTTTGAGGTTTGTATAATAGCCTTAGCTTGGCATGAATTAAATTTGTTTAGGCCGGTATCTTAATAATTAGTATCTAGTAATATATTAGTAACATAACACCTAACATTTATATATAAAAAAAAAGCTATATTCAAGCTCTTACTGAATCATTAAAACAAAAGCAAGTAAATATTATAGAAAAGTATAAAAAACAATAATGACACCATATCAGAATCCCCATTCATTTAGTAACACCCAAAGAATCAAAAAGACACACTAAATTTTCTACTCACTAACCCCCCCCCCCCCCTCCAAAAGGGCTAATCCACTTGAAATTTAGGCTAAGCACCTCCAAATAAGTTGCAATAAGCTCTAAGCAAAACTAACTAAGGTAAATTTAACCTAAACTAACCTAATAAGCTACCCTAAACATAAATAAGCAAAAATGAAAGATGAATAAGCTAAAATAAGCAAATTAAGCTAAAGGGGGTTTGGCTACTGGCCACAAAGGCCATTGGGGTACTTTTGGGGCTTATTTTTAAGCCCTTAAAGTGGGACCCAATGGCTGAGCTTATAGGGGCTTAAACCACACCCTATAAGCTAGCCAAAAATGCTAAAAAGAAAGAAAATGGTAAGCTGAATGACAGCTTAAAGAAGCTATCAAAACAGGCTTTTGCACCAGGGGAAATTTTGGGCAGATTTAAGAATAAGCTCTAAAAAACTCAAAATAAGCTAAATTTCTTAAAAAGCTGTCTAAACTAACTTAATTCACCTAATGCAACAAGGAATAAGCAAAAATAATAAGCCACAAGCTCAAATAAGCTAATTGAGCTTTTGAGCTCAAGGTTGTTTGAAAAACAGCCTCAATGCCTTCTTTGGTAAAAATAAGCCACTTAGATGTGTTTCAAGGTCTTGGCTTTGGGGGTTTATTAAAGAGCTTATAAGCTTTCTAAAAATATAGAAAGCTTAAGCTTTCCAGCTTAAATAAGCCAAGAAAAAGGGGTGCCAATTGGCTGTTTTGCACCAGGGGAAATATTTGTGGCTTTGACAGATTATGAAAATGGTAAAGTGGCAATTGCACCCTTGAAAATAAGCAACCAATTAAGCTATAAAATGGGAAATAAAGCCACAAAATAATAAGTATGGCCTAAAAACTACTTATGCTCCAAAAATCAAATCCTAAATCCTACTGTAGCTTACCTAAAAATGATCATGAAAAAGGCTACTTGACACTTTTGATGTAACTTGACAGAATTGACCAAAAACTCATAAGACCAAAGGCTGTCTTAAACTCTCTTTTGACACTTCATTTTGAACTCAAAACAGACACAAAAGTGATACCTAAAGACTTTTTATCTAAGCTTAGAAATAAGCTGTTTCTTAGATGCATATTTCCACAGACTTGAACCTTCAACACTTAAATCTTTAAAATCCAACTTTTAACTCTAAAAACTTTTCAAAACAGCTTAATACTTACTTAAAAATGATGACAAAGTAAACCAAATGACCTGACCCATTGCAAATCCCATTTTGACCCATTTTAATGGTTATCCTAAACACCCCTTTATTTTTTTTAAAGAGACTTTTAAAGCTAATTTTTGGAGATTAAAACTAAGGGTCTCAAAGACAGATATCTAAGCATAGATAATGAGCATAGATAAGCACAAATTGGACAGGAAATAAGCAACAATAAGCTGAAAAAGCAATGCTACAGTAATATTAAAAATAAATGCAGAAAATTAAAATGAGAACTTACAAAAAGTCCAATGAAAAGGAACCTAGATTCTAATCCTAAAATCCCCTAAATCTAACATAGTTCTGCATCATAAACCCATAGGTCCTTCCAATATTGACCCAAGTTCTACTTTTTGCTTGTTTGACTTTCTCACGTCAAACTTTTGATCAAACTTGAAATCACCACTAAGCTATAACTTAGCTTGATTCTAACAGTTAAGGAAGATATTGAGAAACTTTTAAGATCAAATTTTAACAATCAAAAGCTTAAATAAAAGAGATGATGACAAGATTTATAAGGAACTTTCAAATTTTCATTAATCAAAAGCTTGAGTACAATTCTGAAAATAAAAAGCTATTTTAACTGAATTACATAAGAAAATTGGTAAAAACTGAAAGGTAAAAGATATGTCTCTTGCATCCATGGGGGGGGGGGGGGGGGGTTTTTTTTCTTTTACTTTTTCTTTTCTTTTCTATTTATTAACGAAACCAAGTTCTTCCTTTCAAGGCATTGTGCTTTCTTGCTAAGTGAAAAAGCTCCTAGTGTGTTTGTTTGGTGAGAGAGAAGCCTCAAAATAAGTCTTGGCCCTTGATTGAGTCTGTGTATCCTCGGATCACAATCTTGACCCTTAATTTAGCTCGATAAAATGGGAGGTTGCCAGGTTGAACTTTTCTTGGTAGTCTGGTGGATGGGAGGGAAGGGGAGGGATTATCCACAAGGGTTTTGTTGAGTTGAGGGTAAGCGAGGTGTAAACATACCGTGAGTTGTTTGGGGGAAAATGGGCGGGAAAAGTTGTTATAAGGGTGACAGGAAAGGTTTGGGTGGTTTGGCAACTTTGGTCCCCCAAAGTTATATTATTTATTGCACATTTCGTCCTTGATGGTGATACAAGGTTGAGGGTTTGGCAGAAATGCCCCCGCAACCTTATATCTCTAATTGCAAACTTAGTCCTTTTTGATAATGCAGGTTTGAGGGATTGGCAGAAATGCCCCCTCAACCTTATATATGTCTTTGCAAAAACAGTCATTGTGTTAATACAAGTATGGGGGTTTGGCAGTTTTGCCCCCTCTACTTGTATTTTAAGTAAATTGCAAATTCCACCCTTGTAGTCTTTTTCTTCTTGTAATACACTTAGGGATTTTGCATTTTTGGTCCCTCAAGTTATATTTCTTCTGATTTTGACTTCCTCTTGACTTTGACTTTGTCTGTTGACTTTTTGACTTGATTGACTTTTTGGCTTCGATTTGGCTTCGTCTTTTCACACTTTTCCATTTCGTGCCCAGTTTTGTTGTTTTTGGCTTTGTTTTTCGTCCTTTTTTGTGATATCCGTTTCCTGCACAATACAAATGCAATAACAACATATATTTGGCTATTTCTGCTGTTTTTTCGTCATTTAAGTCGTTTTGTAAAAGGTATAAAAGTATGTGTATTTAAACACATACCAAAATCCCCCATACTAAGATATTGTCATGTCCTCACGCAATGTTATGAAGTAAACATTTACGAAAACTAAGAATCTCGATCCCCCTCGACTAATAACCTTGAAAAGTAGCTAGGTGTTCGCAAGGGGAAATAAGGAATACACGAGTTCTGCAAGTCCGTTGTCACCATTTTTTTTATCCCCCGTTACACTAAATATCCCTAATTATTTTTGTATTTTCCTTTTTCTTTTCTTAACATGTTTGACTTCCTTTATTTTATCAACACTGGGATCATAGAACGAGTAAGCCGGCCCTTGAATCAATACTAACGGATGTCCGAATGGAATAATTCATCGTCCCTAGTATTTTTCACTAGTCCAGCTAAGGTAAAACGAAATCACCGTTAAGTACAAGTAAAGATGCTAACACTACTGATAATTATAACTTGTCAACTTTTGCTCCCGATAATTATTCAATTAAAGTGATTGTGTTCTTTTAAGTTAAAAATTTAGATGACAATTTTAGAAAGTAGCATAGTTTATGTGCATAACATTTTCTGGAGAAAATCTGGGGAAAAAAGACTAGATCACCCACCACCAGCAATTCTCGATAGATCCCAGCCGAGTTCTGACTTAGGTTATCGGGTTAGACCCCACGGAGAATGTTCGCAATGTAATAGGGGATACTCCACCTTTATTAGGCCAATTTCTTTAGATTTTACGGTATAATAATCAATTATTCTCAAAGACGGCAAACATCAAAGTTTAATGATCTCATTGGTGGACTTATTCACATGTAGCGACCTTTCTTCTCGGAAGTTCAGCCTTATCAGCTAAGTACCCAGGTTTTTGACACACCACGGAGAATCACTTTATCAAAATAATCTACGGGGGGGGGGGGGGGGGGGGGAAAAAAAGTGAAAGGGGGGACAGGGGGGGGGGGGGAAAAAACGGGGGCGGGGGGGGGGAAAGCAACCACCAAACTTTTGAAGATCTTATAAGCAAGTTATCGAAGTTCCAAAATTATACTTGAGTGTAGAAAAAGAAATCATTTATCCATTAAAATTTTCATTTGTTGCTATATATATACTCCGTCATAATTACATGATCTACAACATCGGCCACGCTCCGATAGATGTAGTGATTAGTCTGAAGACGGCTTTTATTGTAACACCTACTGATTTATTATCTCACTATGGGCCTTGTTTTGAAGACTACGACATCGGTTGTGAGCCGGCAAGATGCAGTAAACCTTTATCAGCCCACAGTTTATCTTATTTATTTATTTATTTTTATTTTTTTCTTTTTTTGTTTTTTTTTCATTACAACATATTTTCTGTAAATAGAGAAAATTTCGTTTTAGAAACTCAAGTATAAAGCTGAACTAAGATGAATATTTTCGTTTCCGAAAGAGCTTCTTTTTAGAAAATGTCGGTTTAAAGTTAAAGCAAAATTAAGCACGTTTATTAGTTAGGTTAAGAGCTTCTGGGAGAAAAGGTGACTAGTTACACTTATAAGCTTTTAAGATTTCCAAATAATCCTTGTTTAGCATCCTACTTGTAAATAACACTATCATTTTTCGTTCTTCGCAAATTTAAAATCCCTAATAAAAGGATCCGCGAAAGCTTAGCCTAATAAACTTTCGTTTATTAATGGTTAAGGGACAAAGCTAGGGCTCAACACGCCCGATCGAGTCAAAATTTATTCTCATTCTACCCATTAGGAAAGTCAAAATTGTGACAAAACACTTATTTTATTTTTGAAAATTTTTAAATTTTTTCATTTTTTTGGTATTTTTGCAAAACTTTTCGGTGGTAAAAACAGGATTACGTGATAACAACGACTGCAGGCAAAAATCAAATCGAAGATCCCCCCATACTAGAACTAAACAACGTCCTCGATGTTTTAAAGGGGTACCTACGTAAATCTAAGGCCGTTTATTAAGTGTGCCAAAAGATAGAACGTTAGTCGATTAGATTTGGATACTGGATTCCCAAAATGAAGCTGAGGATGTAAAACTCTTGTGGATGAAGGGTAAAACTGCGAGCACGAGAGTCTTCACAATCCGGGAAATCCTGGACATACAACACAAAGCACATAAAACATGGACAAAACACGGGTAATGGAAGAGGTAAGCCTTCTCACACAAAAACACTTATTTATTACTACTACTACTGATAAGCATGGGGTGCCTCCCACGAAGCGCTTATTTAAGGTCGCTATGCTTGACCCGTCCCCGAATTTATTAGTCCATGGGGAACGTTTGGAGATCCGGGAC
This sequence comes from Tanacetum coccineum, assembly GCA_026074375.1. Lineage (NCBI taxonomy): Eukaryota > Viridiplantae > Streptophyta > Magnoliopsida > Asterales > Asteraceae > Tanacetum > Tanacetum coccineum. Next base: position 68,249 of record BQNB010011525.1, read on the forward strand.
AACCTCGGTTGGTATGTCCCCTCCAAAGTAGTGCTTCAAACGATGACCATTCACTTTGAAATTTGGCCCGGAGTTTTGGGATAACTCGACAGTGCCATATGGAAAAACTTGGGTTACAGTGAATGGTCCACTCCAGCGGGTCTTAAGCTTGCCCGAGAAAATCTTCAATCTAGAGTTAAAGAGGAGGACTCGATCACCGACGTTGAAAACGCGGTTTTTGATCTTGGAGTCATGGATTCTCTTTGTTTTCTCTTTATAGATCAAAGAGTTTTCATAGGCATGATCACGAAGTTCATTTAGCTCATTGAGTTGAACCTTCCGGTGATCGCCCGCGGTCACTAGGTCAAAGTTTGCATGCTTTAAAGCCCAATAGGCTTTGTGCTCGAGCTCAATCGGTAGATGACATGCCTTTCCGTACACTAGCTTGTATGGAGTACACCCGATGGGTGTTTTGTAAGCTGTGCGGAAGGCCCAAAGTGCGTCATCTAGTTTATCCGACCAAGAGGCACGGTTTTCGCCTATGGTCCTTTCAAGAATTCTTTTCAAGCCACGATTGGATACCTCAACTTGCCCACTTGTTTGTGGGTGATACGCGGTGGAGAGACGATGAGTGACTCCGTATTTAAGCATGACCTTTGCAAACTGGTCATTGCAAAAATGGGTTCCGCGATCACTTATGATTGCACGAGGGGCACCGAATCTGGCGAAGAGAGATTTGAGAAATTTGCAAACAACTCGGGCGTCATTGGTGGGGAGCGCTTTTGCTTCAACCCATTTCGACAAGTAATCGACGGCCACGAGTATATATTTGTTCCCTCTTGAAGACGGGAACGGCCCCATGAAGTCAATGCCCCAAACGTCAAAGATTTCACAAACTTGGATGGAATTTTGAGGCATCTCATCACGTTGTGAAATTTTTCCTTGACGCTGGCACGAGTCGCAGTTTTTAACCAACTCGTGGGCATCTTTGTAAATCGTGGGCCAGAAGAAACCGGCATCAAAGACCTTTTTGGCAGTGAGATTTGCACCATGATGTCCCCCCGTGGGTCCATTGTGGCAGGCTTCGAGGATGTCGAAAGCTTCCTTGCCGTGCACACACCGCCGGATCACTTGATCCGCACATATCTTAAACAAGAAGGGGTCGTCCCAAAAGTAGTGTTTGACGTCTTTGAAAAACTTTCTTTTCTGCTGAGACGACATCCCTTTGATCACAAAATTCCCCGCATGGTAGTTTGCAAAATCGGCAAACCATGGGGCATTATCATCACCACGAAAGGTAACCATCCCAAGTGTCTCGAGAGGAAATGTTTCCGTAATTTCCTTTTTCTCGAGCTCACTTTGATGGGGATTTTCAAGTCTAGAAAGGTGGTCGGCGGCGAGATTTTCTGCTCCTTTTTTTATCACGGATGACAACATCAAATTCTTGGAGCAGCAGAATCCACCGGAGCAATCTTGGCTTAGCATCCTGCTTAGCAAGCAGATACTTGAGAGCCGAGTGGTCCGTATACACTATGCTTTTAGACAAGACAAGATATGGCCGGAATTTCTCGAAAGCATACACTACGGCAAGTAATTCTTTTTCTGTTGTAGTGTAATGTGCTTGAGCCTCGGTCATGGTTTTGCTTGCATAGTGTATCGGCTGGAAGTGCTTGGTCTTACGTTGCCCTAGGACTGCCCCAACAGCAAAATCACTTGCATCACACATGATTTCAAAGGGCAAGTCCCAATCGGGGGAAACTAGAATTGGAGCCTAGGTCAACTTCAACTTAAGGGTCTCGAATGCTTCGATGCATTCCTTCGAGAAGATAAATGGAGTTTCTTTTTCAAGGAGGTGGGTCATAGGCCGGGCAATTTTGGAAATATCCTGAATAAATCGTCGGTAGAATCCGGCATGACCGAGAAAACTCCGAATACCCTTCACGGTAGTGGGATGAGGGAGGGAGGGGGCGGGGTGACATAATTTTGACAATGTACAACTTTTGCCTCTATCAACCTCAATCCCGGACATAGAATCTTATGGTCAAGGACTATGCCTTCCTTTTAACCTAAAGTGGACCTCTTTTCCCCAATTTAGCAAAAGATTGGTGTCTTCACAACCTTTGGAGCGTTTTGTCTTAATATGAAAGGAAAGGAGGAGAATGAATCACCAAGAACCGAGATATTCATACATGAAGACTTCATGGTTTTCTCAATCATATTCGGATAGTTTGCAACCATAAACCCTTTGGATCGTGCCCGTATGCATTGCATAACCCCAAAAGGCATGCTGACGGATAGCGCAAATGTCCCGTAAGGGCAGGTGAAGGTAGTCTTTTCTTGATCAAGTGCGTCAATCGGGATCTGAAAATTGCCTAGAGATCCTGTCCAGAAGCTATGAAAATACTCATTTCCTGGGCTATATATTTCAAGCATCTGATCCATAAATGGTAACGGGAAATGGTCTTTACGAGTTGCATCATTGAGTTTTTGGTAGTCGATGCAAACTCGCCATCCTGTAACCAACCTGGTGGGTATTAACTCATTTTCTTCATTTTTTACCACGGTTTATGCTCCTTCATTAGGACACAATTGAACGGGCTTCCCAGGGACTATCAAAGTTAGGTAATTAACCCAGCATCAAGAAGTTTGTTAACTTTCTTGCTTAATAACCTTCATGGATTTGGGGTTAACCATCTTCTGATGGTTGAACTACGAGTTGGCATTTTTCTCCATCAAAATCTTATGGGTGCAAAAATGTGGATTATCCCAGTAATATCAGAATTTTCAGCTATGCATGCTTATGTGACTTAAGGGACCTTGATTAGGGTGGTTTTATCACTCATCTTTCAACGTTTTTAGCGATTAGATGGGTAATTGTCATCACCTCCAAGAAGGAATACTGCATACTCAAGATGAGATGGTAAGTCTTTGAGTTCTAGGTCGGGAGGATCTTCACATGAAGATTTAATCTTATCAGGCATATTAATTTCACAAACTGGTAATGGAGGGTGATTTGGGTCACTATTGATCACACTTAATAATTCCTCAAGGTAAACAGTATCTCCCTCAGAATCATAGATGCCGTCAACACCCGGTGGTATTGAATCATCGTGTTCAAGAAATGCATCGATCTCTTCCATTAGAAAATCACTTCCTCCAAAGGGAGTGAAAGATGGAGAGCGAGAATCGATCATAAGGTCCGAAGGGGAAGTACGATTGCCACTTTCAGAAATTTCAAGTACTTCTTGAATATATTCTTCACAAGCAATGTCAATAACATCGACTCGGTTAACCGATTCAATGATATTGTAGGAGAAAGTCTTAGTATCACCAACTTTGAAGGTCATGGATTGGTCATCATGTCTAAGGGTCATTTGTTCACCGTGAACATCTATCAAGGCACGCGTCATTCTCAAGAAAGGTCTCCCTAAGATTAGGGGAACCCGAGGATCGGCGATGCAATCAACGATCACAAAATTGGCAGGAAAGAAGAACGTTCCAACTTTCACGAAAACATCCTCGGCGACGCCGGTTGGAGTAGAAATCATTCGGTCAGCAAGTTCAAGTATCATTCGGGTCTTGGTCAAATCTGGGAGATTTAGCTCTTTCCAAATGGAGAGAGGCATTAGGTTGATGCTTGCACCGAGATCAGCCAAGGCCAAGCTTTCATCCATCTCCGGAAAATCACACGGTATAAGAAATCTACCGAGGTCTCCAAGTTTTTCGGGAAACTTTTTGAGGATAACTGCCGAGCAATTTTCATTCACCGGCGTCTTGATTAAGTCAATTTCTTATCTTTGTTATTAAGGAGCTTCCTAAACATTGGTGAAAATTTTGGCATGTGTAGGAGAGCATCCGTGAAGCTTAGCTCGAAGTGGAGATTCCGAAAAATCTCCATAAATTTCAAAGCTAAAAGATCGTCTTTTTTACGGAGCTTCTCCTTGTTAATTGGTATGTGCTTAAATACACATACCATTTTCCATTAAAACCGGACTCAAACGATTAAAAACATACCAAAAATACCTTGTATTTGTATGTTTTCACTTATCTTGTACAGGAATAATTGCGCTGTATTCCTTCGTCACCTTGGGTTGTTTTTCATCTCTCCTTAGGAAGAGAAGAAATCGGAGGTGGAACTTGAGGTCCATTATAGGAAACACCACTTCGGGTGGTGATTGCTTTCACATACACCCTTTTGGGTTAGCAATTGTGTTGCTAGGAAGAATACCGAGCCGAAAGTAGAAGCGGGTATTGTTATTTCATGAAATTTTGAGTGTGCTGGTCCGTTATATTGGTCATTTGGTTTTGCATGTATTGCATCACGAATCATTAGCTTTTGTTAGCTTTCCAAATCAGCCTTTGACACACCTTGTGTCTGAGGAGCTGGAGCTTGGTAAGACGGAGCTTGGTAAGCTAGTGGTTGATTAACCGGGGGTTGAAAATTAGGCCATGGTTGTAATTATTCCTCCGATTTTGGTTGTAACGGTTCTGATTATTTCCTTGGTTTTGTTTTAGAAACGGGCAGGAAAAAAACCGGGAGGTTCGAACTTGATTCTGTACCTTTAGGTGGTCGGTAAACCGGTTATTTCCTTGGTTGTAGTTAACTGCGGCGGCTTGTGACACGTACTCTTGAATATTGTCACGATAAACGTTTCCATCGGTGACGGGACAATTTCGGTGAGAATGAGCACCACCGCCAAAGTTACACAAACATTTCCTTGTCCGACTTTTTACTGTTGCGGGAGCTTGGGATTGGTTTTTCTTATCATAGAAGCAATCGTTCACCTTATCTTTGTGTTCAGCTACATCGGCGTGAAACACCGGGGGTAGAAAGAGCTCGTATACTCACTTTGGAAACTCAAATGGGCCTTGCTTGTGTTGACGAATCTTTGGAATTGCTCTCGATGATTTTTTAGGCAATACTCGAGGGCATTTTATCCAGTAAGTTACCACCTGCGGCAGAGTTCAATGAATCTTGATCATTTGAGTTCAAGGCATTGTAGAATGTATCGAGTTGATGCAATTCCGAAAACCCATGGTGTGGGCATGCCCGAAGAAGATCATTGAATCGGTCCCATGCCTCATAAAACGATTCGTCAAATCTTTGTTGAAACCTCGTGATTTCGTTACGAAGATTTGTCGTCTTGGAGGGAGGGAAAAATTGGTTGATGAATTTCGAAACAAGATCATCCCAAGTTAAAATCGACCGAGGGGGTTCTTTTTCAAGCCAAATCCGGGCTGCCCCCTCGAGGGAAAATGGGAAAAGCATAAGCTTAACCGACGTACTCGGGACGTTTGGGAACTTCATCGTAGAAGTGATCTTGTTGAAATATCGAATGTGAGCATGCGGGTCCTCCTTGTCATGTCCAAAAAATTGTTTATTTTGAACAAGAGTAAGCAAACTATGCTTGAGCTCAAAATTGTCCGCGGTGATTGCGGGAACAACACGGATTGCCATCCTCGTAACCTCGGGGGGTGCTTGGGCATTTCCGCCATAGTACGATTTAATCAGTCCATCGTCTAAACTTACGGGAGGATTGGGAGGTCTTGATTATTATTAGGTTCTCTCCAAAAAGATTATAATGGTTTCCAACAAAAGTCGGTGTGACTTGTTGTTGTCGACGTCTACGGGATTGAGAACGAGTGCGCATGCACTAAATGAAGAAAATTTATACTAATTTTTTTTTAATAATCTATTCACAATTTATTTTAACGGACAACGAGGACTAGGGACAACTTCAACCAAATAATCGACTTACTTCACGGTAGCTCTTAAAAGTAAAAGCACAGGTGAGCGGAGGAGACTGGAAAGCACTGGTACTTTTAAGAACCTTTCTCCTTTAGGGTCGTAGTTCCTCGGAACAACCCGCCTTATACCAACTTTATAGCTTGTTTAACTTTTCAAGGTGAGCCGTACCTCGTAAGTGACACAAATGGCAAGTTTTTGAATCTTTTGTTTGGGAACTTATTTGTGGATAATACTTCAATGGAAAGTATTATATGTTGGTGTTCTTTTACCAACTTGGTGAATTTATTTATTATTTCTTTTTATAGACAAATTTTTTTTATCTTTTTGATTTTTCTTTTTTTATATGATAATTATACTAATAAAAGAAAATGAAAAATATTTTTGTATTTTTTTATATTTTAATAAAAATAGAAGAAATATTCACAAATTCAAACACAAATTGTCAAACGTTACGATAATCGTTTCACAGCCTCCCCGGCAACGGCGCCAAAAATTGATTCGTAGTATATACTATATATAATATAACACTAGGAAAATTCCAACCAATTGCCCTTGACCAAGGCAAAAAGTCAAAATTCACAAGAGAATCAATATATATTCCGGAAGTTTGATTTCCCGGGTCGTTAAGTCCCAACGAGGTGTGCAATTGAAAGTCGAATGACGAATTGATAATCGATGCTTGAATGGAACGAGGGTATGATTGGTTTTTCTATCACTACAATTAAAAATGCAAAAACGATTAAGAAAAACCTAAGAACGATAACAAGAAAGTGATTTAAACCTAATAATGATAACGGAACCCTAAAAACGCGAGTTAAAAACCTAAAATCTCAAATTTTAATCCCAAAATCTATTTTTTACTTTTAATAAGCTCTAAATGACTAAAAAGAAAGATTAAAAAAAACTAGATTAAAAACGGAGGTGATTTGAGCTAAAAACGCGAAGAAACGAAAACGGGAACGAATCCCGTTCTTTAAAAACAAACTTTTCCAAAAATGACCCTACGAAAACATTTATATTTTTCCTAGATACTATATGAAAAAAAGAAAATTTTAAAAAAAAGATTTAAATTTTTCTGATTATTATTTTATTTTTTATGAATTTTTTAAGTTTTTAATCAAAATAAATTATAAAAAATACTAAACTATTTTATAAAATTCTGAAAAAAACAGAAAATAGCTAAAGTTATAAGGAATCCTAGAAAAATAAGTTGGACAACACAGCTTATTGCAATAAGCTGTTAAAAATCAAAAACAGCTTATGGGCTTATTGGGCTAAAACGCCCTTATATATTAATTTGTGTAAATGAATACATGAAGAAGTCCCAAGGGCAGATGGTTGTGTGTGTGGTGGTTAAAAGGTTGAGGGTGTTGAGGTCTCAGGTTCGAGCCATGCTCACCTGAGACTTCCACCTTCCCTTTTTTTTATTTTTTTTCAAAAATTTTCTTTTAGGACTTGTTAAACACACAAAAATAAGCACTTTTAAAGCTTGGACTTTTTTATGAAACTTAATAAATAAGCTGAAAAAGCACAAAGACAGAGAATGCTTAAATGACAAAAGGCTTAAAGAGCTTTTTCTTTTTTTGGATTTTTAGCACACTTAAGCTAATGAAAATGAGAAACAAGCAAAGACTACTAGCTACCCTAACCTAATAAGCACCTATGAGCTAGATTAAGTAAGTAAAACACAAAGAAAAGTTCAAATAAGCAATTAAGCCAAAATGGCTTAACCTGCAGGCCAAACAGCCTTGAGGACCACTTTTGGGGCTTATTTTTAAGCCCTTAGAGTGGGTCTTAATGGCTGTGCTTGCAAGGGCTTAAAGCTTAGCCTAAGAGCTTTCTAAAAAAGCTAAAAACTAAGAAAATGGAAAGCAAATAAGCAGTTTAAAAGGGCTGAGAGTTTAGCTTTTTGCACCAGGGGAGCTTTTTAGCCAAACAGCCTATGATGGGCTTTTCAAGCTTAATTTTAAGCTTTCAAATAGAAAATAAGGACTAGGGGCTTATGTGAGCTTAAAGACTAGCCTGAGGGCTTATGAAATCAGCAAAGACAAGGAGGTTTGCAAAGCATATAAGCCAAGAAATGGGCTTGTGAAATAGCCTGACATACTCAGCATGCAATCTTTTTGGTTTTATCAACAAGCTAAAAGCAAATTTGCAGGCCTAAAAACAGCTATCCAAATAAGCTTCAAACTTAAAAGCAAGCTCAAACTGATTTAGCTTGGTACCTAATGAACTTATGCTTGCATTTTCAGAATCTAAAACTTATTCTAACCTATCTTATTTTTAGATTAAAAAGTGACTTATGAAACTGAAGTGTGATTTTTGACAGAGCAATGTTAAACCAAAAACAACAACTTACAGGCACTCTTGACTAAATCCTATAGCACCATAACACTCAAAATGGACATGAAGATGTGGACATATATCAATTTTAACCTAGTGATCAAAAACAACAAATCTAGTTATTACAAATATGGCAGACTTAAACCATAGCTAACTTAATCTTAACTAATGAAGTTTAAACTATAAAAACTTATTAAGACTGACTATTAGACCTAAATTTAGCTAGTTGAAACAGGCATAGTGACCCAAACCAAAATACTAACCATTTTGACCCATTTTGGGTCTTAACCCAAACACCCCTTTAAGTTCTGAATTGGAAATTTAGAGCTTGATAGACTGATTTTTATTGAACAAACCCTCAATACCAGATATCAAATAGCTTGATATGAACTTCTTGGTCATATAAAAACATAGAGATAAGCAGTTTATAAGCAGGACAAGAATTAAGCATTTATGAGCTTATTAAGGACAGAATTTAAAAGAACTATAAAACAAGAAATTAAAACAAATATGAAGGTTCAAATGACAAGAAACAAATAAAAATAAGACAAACTAAGCAGTAAACAAGTACAATAAGACAGAATAAGCTCTATTAAGCAATGCTATAGTAGAATTTAAGAAAAATGGAATTCAGGAATGGTATGTGCTTAATTACACATACCATTTTCCATTAAAAACGGACTTAAATGACTAAAAACGTACCAAAAATACATGGTATTTGTATGTTTTGCATTTTTGAATTGGTGCATAAGGAACGGATATTAAAAAAAGAAAGCCAATAACGACCAAACCAAGCACGGGATGCGGAAAAGACCAAAGTCAAATCAAAGCCAAGACGTCAAGTCAAATGTCAGCCTCATGAAGAAAAACAACTTGAGGGACTAAACTGCCAACCTAAAGTTGTGTTACAAAAAAAAAAAAATGGGCTGTGAAATCGAAAAAAACTTACGGGTGAATAATAACTTTTAGGGTCCAAGTTCTGCCCAATCCCCTAATGTTGTTCATAAAAGGGGCAAAGTTTACAATGAGGTTATAAGAGATGAGGGGCCAAAGCTGCCAACCTTCCCAAACTCCATCTTTCCCGCCCAACAAAACCCATGTACAACTTAGGGATGTCTTCCCTTACCTTCTCCCTGCAAAACACTCAACACCCTAGATAAATCATTTCAACCACTCCACTACCCCCCCTTGCTTATAATTGCCATGTTGGCAATCCCTCACCATTTCCAAGTAATTTCGATGGCTGTGATTAACTAAAAAGAAGCACAAAAGAAATTACTTGGAACAGGAACTTACAAGTTCCTTGGGCTTTTCTAACTGAATTCAAGTACCACAATCACACCTAATGCCTCCCATGAGACTCTAAACCATGGCCATCCTTAACATACCATGCTCCATTGCTCTTGACAGGATTTTTGTATTTTTGAACTTTTTATAAAAGTAAAGAAAATGCAATTTAAGCTCAGGAATATAACTGAAAGCTTCACTTTTATTAGAACTTGAAAACTTGATACAATGCTTGGAATTAAGAAACAACTAAAATTCGTGTAAAAACAAGACTTTTAAGACATAAAACTTAAGAACAAGCTTTTAACTTAAAATACCTCCAAACTTTTCATTAACTTTTAAAAAGAGTACATTGCTTAAATTGAAATTGCATAAGGATAAAAATAACATAAGCTGAAAACTAGATTAAAAAAAACACTACTTAATAATCCTTTTCTAAATTACAAGGAGTCCTATTTATACTAGAAAGCTTCAATTCTTGGGTCTTCCAACTGTGTTTCTTTTGTGAGAGCAAACCAAAGGTGTTTTTGTTGTGTGAGAGGTTTCCCAAAGTCATCTCAGCCATTAATCTTCTTTGTGCTTCTTTAAAAATCATCACAGCCATCGAATTTGTCTTTGAAAAGTGTGGGATTGCCAACTTGGATGTGGGGTTTAGTGGAGTGGAGGTGAAGGGTTTATTTCTTGGTGTAATTGGGGTTGCAGGGTAATAGCAAGAAGGGAAACCCGTGTGATAGAAATGGGGTTTTTGGCCTTGGGCAGTGAAAAAAAATGGTTTTATTAAGGTTGGGGACACAGGGTGTGGGTTTGGGAAGATGCAAGTATGCCCCTCAAATTGTATGTCTTGTTTGCACCTCTTAATCCTGTTGGTGTATAAGTTTAGGGTTGTTGACAGTTTTGCCCCCCTCAACTCATATAATGTTTATTACATGCTTGGTCTTGAATGATACAAACTTTAGGGGTTTGGATAGAATCAACCACTAAGTTAAATTCACTTCATAATTGCATTTCCACTCCTTGTAGTTTTTATCTTTAATATACAACTTCATGATTTGGCATTTATGGTCCTTCAAGTTTGTATTCTTCTGATTCAGCTTCTCGGAGTTGACTTTGACTTTGTCTGGGTTGACTTTTTTGTTGACTTTTGACTTTGACTGTTTCATCAAGCTCTTTCCGTTCTCGTGCTCGGTTTTGTCTGATTTGAGCTTTGTCTTTGTCCTTTTCTTGAATATCCGTTTCCTGCACAATACAAATGCAAAACATACAAATACAATGTATTTATGGTACGTGTTAGTCATTTTAATGTAGTTTTTTAATGGAAAATGTATGGATGCTTATGTGTAATTATTAAGCACATAACCAGTAGGTTAGGTTATAAAGCCTTGGTAGATACCAGACTTCATAAGCTACTCTCCAATTTAAATCAACTTCATTGCTGTTTTAGTTTAGGATTTATGGCTAAAACGGCAAAAGTACGAAATTCAGTTAATATTCTGTTTTGACCTTCAGTTAGTAAAAGTTTATCTCCCGTTGATTGATAAATGAGTCGAATTATTGGCTTAATGTTTTGAAAACTAGACTCATGTGGTTATCCAGGGGTGAAAACCTCACCTTTATATCTTTTATGGATTAAGATATATGGTCCTGTGAAATTGACTAAATTCTGCAAAGAAAGTTTTCTGTTTTTAGTTAGTGTTAGTAATTTGACCTTTTCTAAAAATTGGTAAACAATTGGAATGTGAGGCTTGATGTTCTGGAAAGTAGACTTCAAGGTATTTCCAGGGGTTAAAGCCCCATGGCTATATATTTTATGTTCTAGGAATTATGCTCTCATGAAAATGGCTAAAATCAGAAAATTCGCTTTTACATCTAGGTTTGGAAAAATGAAAAGTATGACCATGTATGATTGAGATAGAATTAGGGGTGGACTTTTAGTAGATGGGTTATTAGTTATGACCCCAGGTTGACATCATTATATTTATAAAAAACACTTTGGTTTTGTCTTGGTGCAATATTGTTTATGTTTAGCGATTCTTTAACTAGTATAACTCAAGGTGAGTTCATAGTCTCGCATTTCAATCTTTTCAATGTTTTATAAACCCGCGAGGGGAATACATGCTCGTTTACAAACTCGTATATTTTACTACAGTACAATTACCTTTCAATACTTTGTGAGTTCATAGCCCCACCTTTTCTCTTTTAATGGTTTTCTTAAACTGTTTTCGGGGTGAGAATATGTGCTCGTTTTACTACACAAACTTATTGATTTCTATACATAAGTGTTACATGATTATTTTTACTAAAGCTTGATTTGTTTACTACATGATTTGAGATCGTGAATACCTATATTTGAAACCGTGAATTTTAGACATGATTGTTTTACTACGGACACAAGTGTTTTCAAAACTGTATGCTATTTCCTGATTACATTATTGCCTAAGTACCTTCTCTGCCACTTAAGTCCCCTATTTATCATGAACCGTCAGTTGCTAGTGTCGTGAGCGCGAGTGTTGTGGATAGATCTATCGGGATTGACAATCCCCACCTTTCTTTGGGGTCACAAGCTGACTTATGGTGCATTGAACATTTGAGATTACTTTCTAGGATGTTTGGCAGAACATCCTACTTTTACGGGGCATTCCAATCTATTGATTGAAGTACGTTAAGGTTTCGGTGTCATGAGCTTAGTGCAATAATATATACTTAGACTTGATGAATGTGTTTCTCTTGTCTACATTACTTGTTTTGGACTTCGGAATATGTACTTAGTCCACCATTACTTAAGTCTTGTGGTCCACTTTTAAATACTACTTGATTTACTGAACCACTACTTGGATTTCAGAAATAATACTTTGAAATGCTGTACGCCACTTTTCTTACTGGAATATTACTTGATTTATTTCAATACTGTTTTTACTTAAACCTATGAATTCACCAACATTATTGTTGACGTTTTTGCATGTATTTTCTTAGTTTATTATCTTGCTAGCTGAGCATGGGAGCATTCGAGTCGCATGGATATCAACAAAACTCAATGACTCAGTTGACAACTTTTTAACTTTAAATATACAAAATGATTCACGTTTGAACTCTTGTAATCTTGTTAAATTATAAATTATTGGGACCTGATTTTACTCTGAAATTTTAATATAATGTGACATTTTATTAACGTCTCTTTTGAGGTCGTTTTCTATAACTTGTACTTTATACTATGAAGTAGCACCCCAAAGTGGTATTCCGATGCGTTGTGATTTTATGGGGGTGTTACAGGACCCACGGAGTCGGGTGATTGATGTGGAGGCAAAGTCAACCCTAAGTGAGGCCCAGCATAAGTTTATCACGTCCTATACCTCGTCATGTTGTTATTGATTATTTCTTTCGAATATTTTGTATTTTGGAAGTTGGTATGTGCTTAATTACACATACCTTTTACCTTTAAAAACGAGCTAAAATAACCAAAAACGGACTTAAAATGCCAAATATATGCTTGTTTTGCTAATTGTATTGTGCAGGAACGGATATCTAAGAAAAAGACGAAAAACAAAGCCAAAACGACAAAACCGGACTCGGAATGGAAAAGACTGTGAAAGACAAAG
>BQNB010011526.1:0-81197 GCA_026074375.1 Tanacetum coccineum
TTTACGCTTTGACATAAGTTTTGCGGATGCTTTGTTTTTAATGTCAAGATTTGCTCCTACGATTAGGAATTTGCTTATCAATAAAGAAAAGTTGCTTGAATTTGCTAAGATACGGTTGAACGAGAATTGCTTGGCGATGCTTCTCAAAAAGCTTCCCAAAAAGCTTGGAGATCCCGACAAGTTTCTTATTCCATGTAATTTTCCAAGAATGGATGTATGTCACGCCTTGGCCGATCTTGGCGCAAGCATTAATCTTATGCCTTTATTGATTTGGAAAAACTTTCTTTGCCCGAACTCACACCGACTCGGATGACTATAGAGTTAGCAGATCGATCCATAACTCATCCTAAAGGACTCGCTGAAGATGTTTATGTTAAAGTAGGAAAGTTACACTTTTCTACCGACTTTGTTGTTGTCGATTTTGAAGCCGATCCTCGAGTTCCTCCCATACTTGGGAGATCCTTTTTGAGGACTGATCGTGCCTTAATTGATGTTTATAGAGAAGAGATAACCCTTCGGGTTGATAACAAAGCCGTCACTTTTAATCTAGGTCAAACCACAAGATACTCCTCTATAAATAATAGGTCAGTAAACCGAATTGACATCATTGATGTATTTTGCGAGGAGTATGCTCCAAAATTGCTAGGTTTTAATAATGATTCTTCGGGTGGCAATCCCACCCCGACGTCTGAGCCATTTACTTCCGAATTCATTTTTGAAGAAATCGAGTCATATCTTAAGGATGATTCAATTTCACCAGAAATTGATCATGCCGATTGCGATCCGAAGGAAGATATTTGTTCGATTGAAAAGTTGTTAAATGATGACCCGTTTCAACTTCCTCTGATGGACCTTAAGCAAAGTGAAGTGACGAAGGCAAAATCTTCAATTGAAGAGCCTCCGGAATTAGAGTTAAAATATTTACCGTCTCATTTGGAATACGCTTACTTAGAAGAAAATGACAAGTTACCCGTAATTATTGCAAAAGGTTTGAAAGATAATGAAAAAGAAGCTCTTTTAAATGTGCTTAGATCTCATAAACGTGCAATTGCTTGGAAAATAACCGATATCAAGGGTATCGACCCTCATTTTTGTACTCATAAAATTTTGATGGAAGAAGATTGTAAACCCTCGGTTCAAAGTCAAAGACGGGTTAACCCAAAAATTCATGAAGTCATCAAGAAGGAGGTAATTAAACTTCTTGATGCCGAAATGATTTACCCGATCTCTGATAGCCCATGGGTTAGTCCAATCCATTATGTTCCTAACAAAGGAGGAATGACTGTCGTTGCAAATGAAGAGAATGAATTAATTCCAACACGTCTAGTTACCGGATGGAGAGTATGTATCGATTATAGGAAGCTTAACGAAGCAACTCGTAAAGATCATTTTCCTCTCCCGTTCATGGATCAAATGCTAGAACGTCTAGCCGGCAATGAATTCTATTGTTTCTTAGATGGTTTTTCAGGGTATTTTCAGATTCCAATTGATCCTCATGATCAAGAAAAAACGACTTTTACGTGCCCATATGGTACTTTTGCTTATCGTCGTATGCCATTTGGATTATGTAATGCTCCTGGAACCTTTCAACGTTGTATGATGGCGATTTTTCACGATATGATAGAGAAGACTATGGAGGTGTTTATGGATGATTTTTCCGTTTTTGGTGATAGTTTTGATTCATGTCTTTCTAATCTTGAACGAATGTTAAAAAGATGTGAAGACACAAATCTTGTCCTTAATTGGGAAAAATGTCATTTCATGTGTAAAGAAGGAATTGTTTTAGGTCATAAGATATCTAAGTCCGGAATTGAGGTCGACCGAGCAAAAGTTGACGTGATTGCTAAACTCCCTCATCCGACTACCGTTAAAGGAGTTAGAAGTTTCTTAGGTCATGCGGGATTTTACCGTCGTTTCATTCAAGACTTTTCCAAGATTTCTAGACCAATAACTCACCTTCTCGAAAAAGACACACCGTTTGTATTTTCTCAAGATTGTATCAATGCTTTTGAAACCCTTAAGAAGAAGCTTACCGAAGCTCCGATCTTAGTTGTCCCGGATTGGAACCTACCTTTCGAATTAATGTGTGATGCAAGCGATTATGCGATTGGTGCGGTTCTTGGACAACGTAAGACGAAGCATTTTCAACCGATTCATTATGCTAGTAAGACGATGACCGAAGCTCAAATTCATTACACTACAACGGAGAAGGAGATGCTCGCCGTAGTGTATGCTTTTGAAAAGTTTCGGGCATATATTATATTATCTAAAAAGCATTGTTTTTTCCGACCCACTCTGCTTTGAATTTACCTCATGAACAAACAAGATGCCAAGCCAAGGTTGCTTCGATGGGTGTTACTTTTACAAGAGTTCGATATCACCATTCTTGACAAGAAAGGAAGTGAAAATCTAGCCGCCGATCATTTGTCAAGACTCGAGAATCCTCACAAAGACGTTTTGGAAAACAAAGACATTAACGAACACTTTCCTTTAGAAACTCTTGGAGTTATATCAAACGGAAGTACCCCATGGTTTGCCGATTTTGCAAACTACCATGCGGGGAATTTTATCATAAAAGGAATGTCAACCCAACAGAAGAGGAAATTTTTCAAAGATGTAAAACATTATTTTTGGGATGACCCCTACCTCTTTCGTATATGTGCGGATCAAATCATTCGTAGGTGTGTATCTGGACACGAAGCTCTTGAAATCCTCAAGGCTTGTCATGAAGGACCCACCGGGGGCCATCATAGTGCCAATCTCACCGCTCGAAAAGTATTTGATGCCGGTTTCTTTTGGCCCACTATATATCGAGATGCTCATTCGATGATCAAATCTTGTGATACGTGCCAACGACAAGGCAAAATTTCTCAACGTGATGAAATGCCTCAAAACGCTATCCAAGTTTGTGAAATCATCGACATATGGGGAATTGATTTTATGGGACCTTTTCCGTCATCCAAAGGGAATAAGTATATCCTTGTAGCAGTCGACTATCTTTCGAAATAGGTTGAAGCAAAGGCACTCCCTACTAACGATGCTCGTGTAGTTGTGAAATTTTTAAAGTCTCTTTTTGCCCGATTTGGAACACCGAGAGCTATAATAAGCGATCGTGGGACCCACTTTTGTAATGATCAATTTGCCAAAGTGATGTCTAAATATGGAGTCACACATCGTTTAGCTACCGCTTACCATCCTCAAACGAGTGGTCAAGTGGAGGTGTCAAATCGTGGTCTTAAGCGTATTCTTGAAAGGACGGTAGGAGAAAACCGTGCCTCCTGGTCTGACAAGCTAGACGATGCTTTGTGGGCATTCCGAACCGCTTTCAAAACACGATTCGGTGCGGATGCACACCCTATCAGCTCGTTTATGGAAAGTCTTGTCATTTACCAGTCGAGTTAGAACATAAAGCGTATTGGGCTCTTAAGCACGTAAATTTCGACATCAAAACCGCGGGTGATCATCGGAAGCTGCAGCTAAATGAACTTAACGAGCTTCGAGATCAAGCTTATGAGAATTCATTAATCTACAAGGAGAAGACGAAGAAACTTCACGACTCAAAGATCAAGAATCGAATCTTCAATGTTGGTGATCAAGTTTTACTCTTCAACTCCCGGTTAAAGATATTCTCCGGAAAGCTTAAAACTCGTTGGTCAGGACCTTTTACTATTGCTCAAGTTTTCCCATACGGAACAGTGGAATTATCTCAACCCGATGGCCCGAATTTCAAAGTTAATGGTCACCGTGTGAAACATTACTTCGGAGGGGACATACCACCCAAGGTAGTCCCGGATCTCCATACTCTCCCTAAGGACAACTAAATTCAGGGATCGAGTCGAGCTTGTGACTCGGTGACCAAAAACAAGCCGCTTCGTGGGAGTTCACCCCATGCTTATCCTTTCTATTTTCTTTCTATTTTCTTAAACTAATGTGTTGTGTTAAGAGAGGCTTGTTCTCTTTCCGATTTCTCGATGTTTGTTGCTTGTTTGTTGTGATTTTTGTAGGATCGAACCAACAATTTCTGAAGCCTCTCGTGTCCGGTTGATTTTTCCCGTTTCACTCGAGCTTCTCATCCTTTGTGTGAAATTAGTTTGGGGAAATCCGATATCCTTTCATCATTATCGATTCACGTTTATCTTTGCATACTTCATAAACGGCTTAGATTTACGTAGAGACCCGACTTTAAACATTGAGGACAATGTTTCGTTTTAGTTTGGGGAAGGGAATCTATCGATTTGATGTTGCTTGCTTATTGTTTTGTTCTCACGTACCCGTTTTCCCACAAAAATAGCAAAAAATTTAAATTTTTAGTTATATATATATATATATATATATATATATATATATATATATATATATATATATAATAAAAAAATTAAGACAAGAATGTAGGTTTTCCGTTGGTAAGAATAAGAAGTAATTTTTGACCCGATCGAACGTGTAGAGTTCTAGCTTTCTCCCTTAACAATTAATGATGATAGTTTGTGCTAGTCTCATGTAGACTTTAAACATTCTAGACTTGAATCATTAGTAAATGATGACTTTGTGCTAATCTCACAAATAGATTTTAAATTTGGACAGTTGGATTTTATATGGCTAAGTGTTCGCGAATTTCTTTCTTAGAGATTTTAAATTGCGAAGAATAAGAAATGATAGTGTTATTTATAAGTCATGACATTAAACGTAGAATAGTTGGTTTTCTTTCAAGCTCATATGTATTAATTGTGGCTTTTTCTCCCATTAGCTTGTTTCACCTCTATATATAAATGTTTAATAAATAGAGTTGTGCGGTTTTTTGGTTAATAATTAGCTAATAGAAGTTTTCTTTAGTTCCTTTGTGATTAAAAGGAGTTCACATCAGGATTTTACTTAATTTGGCATATTATATGTATCATATAAAGAAATATTTTGCTTATTCCTTAAAGAGCCTTAGGGTATATGGGATAAGTAGAATTCAATAATAATCCGAGACTGATAAAAGTTTGTTGTATCTTGCCGGCTCACAACCGATGTTACAGCCTTCTAAAAGGTCGAGGAAGTTACCGAAGTCGAAATATGTTTGCTACATCTTGTCGGAGGCGTGGCCGATGTTGTAGCCTTTACTGGACGAGGTTTATATTATGTTGCTTAATTTTTGTCGTATTTTGTGCCTAAAGAGCTTAAGGGTCTTTGGTGCAAATAAGATTGGTCCATTCATGTCTTAAAGAGCCTTAGGGTATATGACATGAATGGTGCCTTGCTTAAGTAGCCTAATAAAAGCCAAATTTTGGTTGCCTCGATGTGGACTTTAATCTTGATGACATTTGATCTTTTGAAAAGGGCTAGGAGCTAATTATTGCGTTCTTAACCGTTACGCTTTATTTTTGGAATTAATAAGTATCGAAACAAAAGTCTTAAAGAGCCTTCGGGTATATGACTTAAGTAAAATCTTGAGATACAAAAGTAGGATTTGCGGGAGGAAAAGTAAGTACACAATTAGTATTTATGAGTAGTGTTAGTGTCATGACTTGTAATTAACGGTGATCTTGTTTTTAAGCTTAGCATGGGAAAAGTGAAAAATCGGGGATGATGAAGTTATCTTTTAGACACTTAATTGTGCTTTTTGTTCTATAATCCTTAAGTTTCAATAAGGGATTGAAATCAATACATTTATGTCATCACTAAATAAGTTGTAGTTAGGTAGTTAATTATCAAGAAAAATCATAAAAAGAGAAAAAAATCTTTGAAAATGGGAAATCGGGTGTTTTATAACTTGTGATCTCTTATCTCTCTCAACAAAACTCTTTGCTACTTTTCAAAGGTTTAGTTTGGGGAAGTTTCGAGGTATTTGGTTATAAGGCATGTGATATTGCGTGAGGACACACAATCGTTTAGTTTGGGGAATTTTGATAAGTGTAAAATACACATATCCATTTATGCTTTAAATAGCCCAATTAAACTCAAAACAGACCAAAAATAGCAAAAATATGCTTGTTTCTGTGTTTTGTGTATGCAGGTACGGATATATCAGAAATCACATAAAAACCGTCAAAACAAGCAAGCACAAACACGAGAACGGAAGAGTGAACAAAAGCCGGAAGCAAAGCCAGGAAAAGTCAAACCCTCTAGTCAATCATGGTCAACAAAAGTCAACAAGGCCCAAAATATTCCACTTTAGCCTCTCAACTTTTAGAAAGATTCATAAATGGTCCCTAAACCTTAATGGGCCAAAAATACCCTACCCGGATACTTAATAAACCCAAAGCCAAATCCTAGCCCTATACTCTTTTTAATAAACCACAAGGACCTAAACTGTCATTTTTTTAAACTCCTTTTACACTAGAAATAAGAAAACAAATGACAAGGGCCAATTATAGAGCAAAGTTTAAACTAAATTAACCCGTTTTCAGTTATAAAAAACGCGCGAATCCCATTTACTATTCACCCATCGTCCCCAACATTAACCATGGGTAAAACAAGGGGCAAATCCAAATTAAGGGGTGATTAAGTCAATTCAAGAGCTCGTTTACAAGATGGCAGGGAGAGTTTAGTCAAATCAAGTGATCTCATTAAGCAATCAAGAGGCGTGGCTATAAGAAAGCACAATGGAATGAAGATTTTGCATTGGGTTTTCAAATCAGCAAAACTAAACTCAAACGTCACATCAAGGGAATGCACAGCTTGGCAATCCATGTGTAATCCCAAGGTTGATCAAACGGCTACAAATCATTCTCAAATGATTGGATAAATGGAAGGTGGTGATTCAAAGGAGCGGGGGAATGGCTCAGGCTCCTAGAAGCTTCTTTCAGCACCTATAAATAGGGCCTCACTCTTCACACACACACGTAGCTTTTAGGATAGATTTTAGCTTAATTTCAACTTTTAGCTTAATTTTCTCTTTTATCATTGTAATTCTCTTTCAAGTATTGTAACAAGCTTTTATTAATGAAATACAGTTGATTTAAATCTCTTTTAAACTCTCTAGTTTTACCAAATAAGCTCTCATTTTCTATTAAATGCTAAGCTAGATCCTATAAGCTACTCAATAAGCCCTGTTAGCCTCAATTTATTGAGTCGAACAAGGAAGCTCGGTCACTCTACGATGGAGCTTCGGTCTTTAATTAGTTAATGTTGTAACAGGATAATATCGGGAATCGGGCTCGATAGTTAATCTAATATTGTATATGTTTCGGGTTTAATTCCCAAACAAAACCCGAGCCCGGGTCCTAGTTATATATCCCGCGCGTCACATTAAATGTGTAGGGGTATATATATATTTAGATATTTTCTAAAATATCTAAATATATATATAGATATTTTCATATGAAAATATCTAGTTTTTATTTTTCTAAAAATATAATTTTTCTTTTCTCTCTCAACTCTCTCTCTTCTCTCTCTCTACATTTCGAGTTTCTCTCTCTATCTCTTTTCTTGATTCGTGGTTCGGGTTATGAAGTGAAGTGGTAAATCGGGAACCTACAATTGGTATCAATCGCCTCGGGTGGATTTCGTGGTTTTTTTTGGTGTAAGCATATTGGATTCGAAGGTTTGGTTGTTACATCACTCGGCATACTTGTTTCTCTTGTTTTGATTCGGCATAAATCGGGTTTCTTTTTGAGTCGCTTCGTTGAAAAAAAAAATAACGACGTTTTACGCTCTTGGTTTTTGAGAAGAACGATCGAACGAGTGGAAATCGTGTACGATCGAACGAGCGACAAAAGTTTGGATCGAACTAGCGGGATCGAACAAGCGTGACCGATCGAGCGATCGAACAAGAGTGATCGAACGAGCTACCGAACGAGCGATCGAACTAGCGTGATCGAACGAGCGATCGAACTAGCGTGATCGAACGAGCGATCGAACAAGCGTGATCGAACAAGCGATCGAACAAGCGGACTCGAACAAGCGATCGAACGAGCGGATCGAACGAGCGATCGAACAGCATCGTACGATGCGATCCGTACGAGACGACCGAACGAGCGATTCCCGAACGAGCGATCTTCGATGAGCGGATTGAATCGAGAGGATCGAACGAGCAAATTTTTTTTGGACCGAACGAAATTTTTTAAATTTTGCGTGACGAAAAGGGTTTCAGTAAAACGGCCATAACTTTTGATCCGTAACTCCGTTTCAGGCCCGTGACCTCTCAAATCGAAGCAAAAAACGAGACGGATCACGCTGTAACCACCCTTTAGCTGGTTAAGGATTTCTTAAGGCCCAAAAAGCTCGTTTACTATGATTTATTGACATTTTTCAGTTTTTTGGAATTTGTGTTAGACTTGTTTTTGTTCTAGCTCACGGCCCATCTGTATTCTAAGGCCCGTTTCAGTTTGGTGAGCCTATTTAAACAAACAACCTTAACCCTAGCCAGAAAATTATCTGTTTTTAGACAATTAAAATCTTGGCGCTGATCCGATTGTTTTAAATCATTCACGGTTTTCTATTCATTTTGTAAAAATCCCGTAATTCTTTTATCGGTTTTAATCTTAGATGTGTACAATCCGTGAAGTGAATTGTTATTACAACCACAACTTCATACAAATATCCACTTATGATCAACAACTTTCACTTCAACTCACGATAAAATGGAGAAGAAAGATACCTTATCTTCGTGTTCAGATTCAGAAATACAACAAATGCAACTAATTCAAGACAAATCAAAAGAAAGTTGCATGGTATCTTTTCAACAACTTCATTCACACCTCAAGTGTCTTTCAAACAACGACTTAAAGGATGTCGAAAACCGAGGGGGATTCAACGCGCATTTGCAACACTCTTTGGTCACAGATCTAGAGACTTTAAGGGCACCAATGTTCCTGTACATGATCAAACTACAAAAGCAACTTGACATACGAAGAATTTCAAGACATTGGATCACCATGTCTGACTTATAAAGTTAATTCGAAGAACAGTTTTTGATGTTCATCAAGGTCACGGTTTTATTTGGATGATGAAATATGTTGATTGTAATACGCAACAAATTCCTTTACAATACACTCGACTCGCTATTCCAGAATCGTGACACACTGATCTACCATGGAATCTGTTAGGAGTCGATTGGTGAAAGAAAAACAACAACATACAATGGAGTTTGAATGCAGGGTGATGAAAGACTAATCCAGTAAACAGAGGAAAAGATGATACCAATAATGCATTGGATGCATTGGATGTCTAGTTCAGTTATCATTGAAACAATGGGACGAATCAAAAGAGCAGGATAACAAGCAGCATGATCTGGGATGAAGCCACATGTTGATGATGCAGATATCAGACCCATATATGATGAAGAGCCAATGGCTGAGGTACAAATGACTGCTGATGATAATGTATCTGCTACAAGACAACAGCATACTGAGCAACCTAAAATTCAATATTGAAGAAAGGTTGAACAGAATGCTGAAATTGTCATGACTTACGTCCTTGGGCCTGCTAAATTAACTGATGACAAGACAATTGAACTATCAGATCAATTTCACTCGAGTCTGAAATGTTTGTCTAAACAAAGATCGTTGCCAAGTTCAAAAAAATTTTGAAAAACTCGAGCACATCTGTATCAATCTTGAACTACAATTACAATGGAAAACAATGTTTTAAAATCAGGGCAACAAGTCAATTTTTGAATGAAAAAGGTAATGGAAGCAAGGTTAATAATGATCATAGATGTTATTGAAACAAAAACATCGAATTGGAACAACAGTTGGGCTAAATTACTTGCAGAGAATGAGCAGTTACATAAAGAAAATGAGCAACTTAAAACAGACTCTTACAAAGTTCGTTTTGGATTTTATCAAAAGGGACACGAGTTCAGACAAAAACAGAATGACTCTTTGATGGAAAAGCTGAACAAAAAGTCTAATGAAGATGCTGATGTACTTAGCTCAGATTCAGAAAAAAGGGGTTTGCAATTGCCAAAAAACATTAAAAAATGGAAGTTAAGGAAACTATCAGGAAATAGTGTGCATACTAAGGTATTGCAAAGCCTAAATCTGCGGAATACAGGTTGGACACCACTCAAAAAAACAATCCGTTGATAACAACCGACTGCGTTTAAGTCTGAAAGACCTAGAATTTCAAAACCACGGTTTACCTCCCAAGTTGATGTGAACAACGAATTGTCAAAACCAATCACTACACATCATTTGCCTAAGGGAAGAGAATCTGCCCCTGCAAAACCTCATCACATGATTGCACCAAGCTCATCTAGGTATAGCTCAAACGACATTGTTCATAATCACTACCTAGAGGCAGCTAAGGAAAAAGGTCACATGATACACTCTGGATCCCTAGAAATTTTTTTGACTCCAAACATTTTGTTTGCTCGACATGTCAGGTAAATGTGTCTTTAAAGCCAATCATGACGCTTGTGTAATAAAATTCCTGAAAGAAGTCAACTCGTGTGCTAAGGTTCCATCCAATAAAGACAACAAACAGGAAAACAAAACCGTAGAGAAAATGGGTTGTAACGTAAACCAATAAAGGACAGGATCCCAAAAGGGACATAGGTTTTCAATCATACAAGACTACCACTGTGCATGAGAAAACAACAAGTCCTAGATCTTGTCTTAGGTGGCAACCAACGGGTAGAATTCTTAAGACTGTTTGTCTTAGATGGGTTCCAACCGGAAAGATATTCACCTCTAGCACAACAAAGGTTGACAGTGAACCCCCAAATGGTTCAAATGCAGATAGCCCTAACAATGTAAAGCGAACAGCTCTAATGTCAGTGCAGGTACTCTCTTAAGTACAGGTACATCGTTCTATCCTACAGAGGAAGGACTCAGAGTTTGGTTGCGAAAAAGAAAGATATCTCAGAAAACAGGGCTTCAAGGAATTTTGATCTGATGATCATCAAATGACGTTTGAACACAGCAGTTCAAGCCTCGGTCATCAATGTTCAAATGATGTTTGAACACAGCAGTTCAAGCCTCGGTCATCAATGTTCAAATGACGTTTGATCACAGCAGTTCAAGCCTCGGTCATCAATGTTCAAATGACGTTTGAACAAAGCAGTTCAAGCCTCGGTCATCAATGTTCAAATGACGTTTGAACAAAGCAGTTCAAGCCTCGGTCTTCAATGTCAAATGATGTTTGAACAAAGCAGTTCAAGCCTACAGGTCTCAATTGTCAAATGAAGTCGCTGAACAAAGCAGTTCAAGCCTCGGTCATCAATGTCAAATGACGTTTGAACACAGCAGTTCAAGCCTCGGTCATCAATGTCAAATGACGTTTGAACACAGCAGTTCAAGCCTCGGTCATCAATGTCAAATGACGTTTGAACAAAGCAGTTCAAGCCTCGGTCGTCAATGTCAAATGGTGTCTGCTGAAAATAACACTTCAAGGGCCCCCGTTCATCAATGCTTTCAAATGGACGTTTGAAACAGTAGTTCAAGATCGTTCTTCATCAAATGACTTCTGATCATAACCGTTCAGAACTCGGAATTCAAGACCACAGCAACGAACCGTCAAGTTCAAAGCTGGTTCCAAAAGTTGTTCCTCTAGCAGTCAAGACAGCTACATCACGACAAGAGTTGGAATTACTATTCCACCATCATATAGCAATGCTGAGGAAAAACAGTAATATATTACCAAATCTGAAAAATAGAGATTTTCCAAAAAAAGATTCTTCTCGACTGTCTCTTGAATCGATAAATTTACGTGACTTAGATATGTCGATGTAACATTGACACGGGTGTGTAAATGAAGTTCGAGCGAGAGTTTTCAAATAGTTTAATAAATGTCAATTTCTTTTCAATTTTTCTAGATGGTTATGTGCAAATGTCTGGTACATAACCCGGACTTCAATACAAAAGGAAGGTTTTTATAATTATACCTAACAACGAGAAAATTCGTTTCCGATATTGAGCTGTTCTTACAAGACATTCAATATCTTTAGCTCAGAAAAAGGGTCAGTGTACGTTTCAGTGCGCTTACCCTTAGCCGTTAGAAGAGAAAGTCCTCTAACATCTGGTTTTTACAAAAAAGTTGACACAATTTTTCTAAGATTTCTCGATTGACAATTCATAATCTTTCAAAATTGTGTGTTCAACACTCCATCCCTCACAATGTTTTCAAAAGACAACAATTTCTCAATTGGTCCTATTTTTGAGGGGGAGTTTTTTTCAAAAACAACGTTTTAAATGTTCTTGGATACATCAACAACGACCATTCTTATGTATTCAAATACATTATCAAAATGTTCCAAACCATTCATGCTGATAATATTTTCTCCCACGTTTAATTTTCAAGACATATTTTAATCACAAGGTATTTCAAAAACTAAGTGTTTATTATTTAAAATAAGGGGAGAAAATGTAATTTAAAATATGATCTATTCGACTCAATGTGCTGAAGAAAAGGTTTTATGGTTCGATCTTATACCCAACAACATCTTAATTTCACGACGAATCTGAAGTCATAAGGTGGTTAGGTTAGGAATCAATCCTATGATCCAACCAGAACCGGAGGATCTACCCAAGGATAATCCAAAGTTAGAAATAGCAGTCCTTAGGTATGATTGGAGATGAATGTATATGGGAATAATGCCGACTAAGATTGAGCTAACACTGGAACAATCACAACAAGGTGTTAGTAATGACGTCCTGGTAAGCATTGAAGGCGTTGAAGAATTAAAAAGAAATGTATGGATAAAGGGTCTAAACAAAGAAGCCCTCCACACAACTTAAGGCAGAAACCGGGTCAATACATATGCTATCAGAATCACAAGATGATTGCTGGTATTGAAAACGACATCATGGACCCAGTGATGCAATGCACAACCCTTCCCAGCCATTCGAGTTTCTCTCGACAGAAACTTGTCTCATTTGTCACGGAGATACACACGTTATCTATTGACATCTCATTCCGAGATCGTTGATATTGAATAGGTGGCAAACTGCTCCAGCCTCCGAGTACTAAAACCAAAATGCACTAATCGAGTCTAGAGCCAAGAGATCAATCAAAATCTCGTTAGGACACATTCCATTTCAAACACTTGTTGAACATCATCAGGTTCACAAGCTGTTTATCTAAGTGTCCTACGTAATTTCATTGTGATATTTGCCAGAGCATTAGATGATACTCCTTTAGGATTCACTATGACGAATGGAATTCCTTACAGTGTCATCATCAAAAAGCACTTGCGGTAGTGTGACTTGCGAGATTTATATGAATCAAACTTGGACAAACTGGATCTAGATTTTGGGTCCAGTAAATGAATTGACGGTTGATGAATTTTGATAAAAACATGACACTCTCGATGTGTTACAAAAACTCTTTAACGAGTGACACGTCGATTGATTTTCAAATCAATTTTCTCGTTTATCACTATCGTAAACATTGAGGTCAAAACGTGGTAACGGCAACATCAATCCCATTCAACAGGCTCAATCTTCAAAGACAAACTATCTAGAAAGCTCAAAATTTAAGACAAAGACTTCGATAAACTCTGTTTTAAGCTTCAAGATATTGCAAAAAGTATGAGCATCGTTGGTCACAGACTCAAGATCGTAAGATGGCAAAAGACGATAAAGACAATGAACAAAGGCTCAAAGTCAAGATCGCAAAGCATCGAAGGAACAAGTCCTACGAAACATATAACGAAGACAAAGACCAAGAAACACTCGAGCTTAACGACAAAAGCAATCTCATTGATTCTCATGAAGGAGTGTCATCAATGAACTAACTTCGGGGAGATTCGTTAGCTCAATTTTATTGAGTCAATAAAGGAAGCTCGTTTCCCGTGTTTAAGACTCACTTCGGGGGAGATTGTTAGGCCTCATATTTATTGAGCTCGAACAAGGATATGCTTCGGGTCACTCTACGATGGAGCTTCGGTCTTTAATTAGTTAATGTTGTAACAGAATAATATCGGGACTCGGGCTCGATAGTTAATCTAATATTGTATATGTTTCGGGTTTAATCCCAAACAAAACCCGAGCCCGGGTCCTAGTTAAATATCCACGCGACCCTGTGTCACATTAAATATGTAGGGGTATATATATATTTGTAGGATTTTTTCGCTTAAAATATCTAAATATATATATAGATATTTTCATATGAAAATATCTAGTTTTTATTTTTCTAAAAATATAATTTTTCTTTTCTCTCTCAACTCTCTCTCTTCTCTCTCTCTACATTTCGAGTTTCTCTCTCTATCTCTTTTCTTGATTCGTGCTTCGGGTTATGAAGTGAAGTGTTAAATCGGGAACCTACAAGCCCTTTTAGTCTATAAGCTAAAATTAAGCTCAACTTAGCTTAATCTTACCTAAACTCTTAAAACAGCTTTAAAATACCTAATTACCTTAAACTTAATGGATTATGAGCTTATGGAAGGGGGATCTAAAATGGAAGGATCCCCAAGGACTATTACCCTAGCTTATTAATAAGCTAGGGAGCTTGTAGCTGCCTTAAATGGTCCTCTTGTTTAGCTAGAGGAGCCTTGTAAGTTTCTTTTTAATTTCTTGCTTTAATTATTAGATTAATTGCCTTCTAAACTTAGATCTGTTTATTTGCTTATTAAAGTTGCTTATTAGTACTTATTTGTGTTTTAACTAGCTTAATAACTATAGTTGTTTATCTGTTTTTAATTTTCTTAGTTTATATCATAGTCTTTAATATAAGTGTCTTTAAAACTTTAAAAAACCAAAAATAGTAGAAAATAAGTTTAAATCTTAGATTAATGCTTAATCAGTTGTTAATGCATGTTAGTTAGGGTTGTTATAAGCTAAAAATAATCTGGTAGTTAGTGCTTATTAGTTAGTTTTTCAATTTAAGTTTAAGACCAATTATGTTAAAGTGGTAAAGGAGTGTTTGGATTAAGCTACTTTGACTATCAAAAGTCAAAAATTTTGTGCAAACCTTTTTGAGACAGCTTGGGAAAATTTTTAGTTTAAAAACATTAGGAAATGAGTTTTTATAAAATAGATTTGGAAATTTAGAAAGTTTGAGCTTTTTTTTATTTTTTTTTTCAAAAATTTTCTTTTAGGACTTGTTAAACACACAAAAATAAGAACTTTTAAAACTTGGACTTTTTTATGAAACTTAATAAATAAGCTGAAAAAGCACAAAGACAGATGGGCTTTTTAAGCTAAATGGCTATTTTTTTTCTTTTTTTGGATTTGAAAAGCTACTAGAATACAAACAAGCTGAAAACTAAGACCTAACTAACACTTAATAAGCAAATGATGGATAAAATATGCAAAATTAAAAGATAAATAAGCTATAAAAAGATGAAAGAAAAAGCTAGTTCAGGCAGTTAGCTAATTTTTTGGTTTTTAAGTTTAACTAAAACTGTCTAACTTTTAGACTAAATAAGCTAAGGAAAATGAAAAGTAAGCAAAGACTAATAGCTACCCTAACCTAATAAGCATACATGACCTAACTTAAGCAAATAAAACAGTCAGAAAAGACCAAATAAGCAAATAAGCTAAAAAGCCTAAACTGCAGGCCAAACAGCCTCTAGGGCCACCTTTGGGGCTTATTTTTAAGCCATTAGAGAGGGTCTCAATGGCTGAGCTTGAACAAACTTAAAGCTCAGCCTAAGAGCTTTCTAAAAAAAGCAAAAAACTAAGAAAATGGAAAGCAAATAAGCAGTTTAAAAGGGCTGAGAGTTTAGCCTTTTGCACCAGGGAAGCTTTTTAGCCAAACAGCCTATGATAGGCTTTTCAATCTTAATTTTAAGCTTTCAAATAGAAACTAAGGACTAGGGGCTTATGTGAGCTTAAAGTATGGCCTAACAGCTATTCAAAATTGTAAAGAAAAGGAGTTTGAAAGTTAAATGAACTGCTAAAAGGGCTTGTGAAAATGGTGTTTCCTCCTCAGTAGCTGCTGAGTTTCTAAAGGCCAAGAGGCTTTTTGTAGCCCATAAATAAGCTAACCAAATAAGTTTTAAACTACTTTTTAAGCTCAATCATATTGATATTGATGTCCAATGAGCTTATGCTAGCATTTTCAGACTCTAAAACTACCTATAGCTTATTTAACTTTGAGCTTAAACATGGGATTTATCAAACTGCTAAGCTACTATGACAGATTTAGCAAAACACACCTTAATCTTGCAGGCACTTAGGATTTTGATTCTATCTATTTTAGAGACTCATTTAAACGCAAATACCACCTTAAGACACCATGATTGAAAATCTACAATGATAAGCTGATATAAATGATTTAGAACACACAGTTTTAAACAACAACTTATATAGACTAAGATCGTGAATTGTAATACTAAAAAAATGTCTTACTCTAGATTTTATGGTGAGTTAAGGTTAAACTAAAATGACCCCAAATGTCACAACCCATCCTGACCCATTTTGACCCATAAATCCTCTTAAACCAAACACCCCTTTAAGTTTTGAATTGGAAATTTAGAGCTTGATAGACTGATTTTTATTGAACAAACCCTCAATACCAGATATCAAATAGCTTGGTATAAACTTATTGTCCATATAAAAACATAGAGATAAGCAATTTATAAGCATGACAAGAATTAAGCATTTATGAGCTTATTAAGGACATAATTTAAAAGAACTATAAAACAAGAAATTAAAACAAATATGAAGGTTCAAATGACAATAAACATTAAAAATACGATAAACTAAGCAGTAAACAAGAACAATAAGGCAGAATAAGCTCTATTAAGCAATGCTACAGTAGAATTTAAGAAAAATGGAATTCATGAACTTACAAGTTCCTTGGGCTTTTCTAACTGAATTCAAGTACCACAATCACACCTTTTGCCTCCCAGGAGACTTAAACCATGAGTCATCATTTAACATACCATGTTCCATTGCTTTTGACAGGATTTTTGTATTTTTGAACTTTTTATAAAAGTAAAGAAAATGCAATTTAAGCTCAGGAATATAACTGAAAGCTTCACTTTTATTAGAACTTGAAAACTTGATATAATGCTTGGAATTAAGAAACAACTAGAATTCGTGTAAAAACAAGACTTTTAGGACATAAAACTTAAGAATAAGCTTTTAACTTAAAATACCTCCAAACTTTTCATTAACTTTTAAAAAGAGTACATTGCTTAAATTGAAATTGCATAAGGATAAAAATAACATAAGCTGAAAACTAGATTAAAAAAAACACTACTTAATAATTCCTTTTCTAGATTACAAGGAGTCCTATTTATACTAAAAAGCTTTAATTATTGGGTCTTCCAACTGTGTTTCTTTTGTGAGAGCAAACCAAAGGTGTTTTTGTTGTGTGAGAGGTTTCCCAAAGTCATCTCAGCCATTAATCTTCTTTGTGCTTCTTTAAAAATCATCACAGCCATCGAATTTGTCTTTGAAAAGTGTGGGATTGCCAACTTAGATGTGGGGTTTTGTGGAGTGGAGGTGAAGGGTTTATTTCTTGGTGTAATTGGGGTTGCAATGTAATAGCAAGAAGGGAAACCCGTGACTAGAAATGGGGTTTTGAGCTTGGGCGGGAAAAATGGTTTTATAAAGGTTGGGGATAACAGGGGTGAGTTTGGGGAAGAGGCAAGTATGGCCCCTCAACTTGTATGTCTTGTTTGCACCCTTAGTCCTTGTGGTGTATAAGTTTAGGGGGTTGACAGTTTTGCCCCCTCAACTCATATATGTTTATTACATGCATGGTCCTTGAATGATACAACTTTAGGGGTTTGGCAGAATCAACCCCTAAAGTTATATTTCATTTAAATTGCATTTCCATTCCTTGTAGTTTTTATCTTTAATATACAACTTTTTGATTTGGCATTTTTGGTTCCTCAAGTTTGTATTTTTTTGATTCAGCTTCTTGGAGTTGACTTTGATTTTTCCTGTTGACTTTTGCTCACGTTCTTTTCATTCCCGTGCTCGATTTTGTCCTTTTTAGCTTATTTTTTGTCCTTTTCTTGAATATCCGTTTCCTGCACAATACAAATGCAAAACATACAAATACAATGTATTTTTGGTACGTTTTTAGTCATTTAAGTCCGTTTTTAATGGAAAATGGTATGTGTAATTAAGCACATACCAACGACGGTGCGCTCTTGGTGAAGAGATGTGGGTACTTTTGCTTGAATTAATCCTCACGTTCCCAGGTAAACTCGGGACCTCGTTTAGAGCTCCATCTAACCTTAATGATGGGAATGCGACTTCTCTTCAATTGTTTGATTCCACGATCCATAACTTCTACTGGTTCTTCCATAAAGTAGAGCTTGTCATCAACACGTAGTTCTTCCAACGGAATCACAAGTGATTCATCGGACATACACTTCTACAGATTGGACACGTGGAACGTGTTATGAACTCAGCTTAATTGTTATGGTAGCTCAAGTTTATAAGAAACAGTCCTGACTCTCTTGATCACCCTGAATGGGCTGACTTACCTAGGGTTTAACTTCCCCTGTTTGCCAAAACGCACAACTCCTTTCCAAGGTGAAACTTTTAACATGACCTTGTCACCAACTTGAAATACCATTGGTTTACGTCTAATGTCTGCATAGCTCTTCTGTCGGTCACGAGCGGCTTGGATTCTGCTTTTGATTTGGACGATCTTCTCGGTGGTTTCATGAATTATTGTCGGACCAGTAAGCTGAGCATCTCCGACTTCTGCCCAACATACGGGTAATTGACACTTTCGCCCATAAAGTGCCTCGAATGGAGCAGCCTTTATGCTGGTATGGTAACTGTTGTTGTAAGAGAATTCCACTAACGGCAAGTGTCTATCCAAATTCTTTCCAAAGTCTAACACGCAAGCGCGTAACATGTCTTCCAAAGTTTGGATAGTTCTTTCACTTTGACCATCAGTTTCGGGATGATAGGCCGTACTCATGTCCAATCGGGTTCCCAAAGCCTTATGGAGTGCTTGCCAGAATAGTGACGTAAATCTACCATCACGATCGGAGATAATAGAAACCGGCACACCATGTCGGGTGACTACTTCCTTCATGTAAAGCTTCATTAACTTCTCCATGAGATCATTTTCCTTTATTGGTAGGAAGTGAGCAGACTTTGTAAGATGATCAACGATCACCCAAATGGTATCATAACCGTTTGTCGTCTTAGGGAGTTTAGTGACGAAATCCATGGTGATTTTCTCCCATTTCCACTCTGGAATCTCCGGTTGGACTAGTAAACCGGAAGGTTTTTGATGCTCTGCCTTGACTTTAGAACAAGTCAGACACTTGCTAACATATGTGGCAATATTCGCCTTCATGTTAGGCCACCAATACAACTGCTTTAAGTCTTGGTACATCTTGTCTGAACCCGGATGAATGGAATATTTTGACTTATGAGACTCGTGCATGACTAGAGTCCTTAAGTCGCCGTAACACGGTAACCAACTTCTGTTGTTTAAACATAGAGTTCCGTCCGCACGGGGTTTCAACCTTTCCTTTGTAAGGTCTTGTCGGAGCATACCTCCAACATCTTCAGCAGTGAGGTTTTCAGGTTTTAATGCTTCGGTTTGAGCTTCTAGGATTTGTTTGGGGAGGTTCAAGCCAATAGTCATGACTAAGGCTCGGACCCTTAAAGGTTTAGACCGTTCTTTCCTGCTCAAAGCATCAGCAACAACGTTTGCTTTCCCCGGGTGATAACGAATGTCACAATCGTAATCACTAAGCAACTCCAACCAACGCCGTTGCCTCATGTTCAACTCTTTTTGATCGAGGATATGTTGTAAACTCTTGTGGTCAGTAAATACGGTGCACCTTGTTCCGTATAAGTAATGTCTCCACATCTTAAGAGCGAACACCACAGCTCTAAGTTCCAGATCATGAGTTGTGTAGTTTTTCTCATGGATCTTCAGTTGTCGAGAAGCATAGGCTATAACTTTCTCGTTTTGCATGAGCACGGCACCCAAACCCTTATGCGAAGCATCGCAATAAACAATGAAGTTTTTTGATCCTTTAGGCAAGGCCAGAATGGGTGCGCTACATAGCTTTTGTTTAATCAATTGAAATGCGGCTTCCTCCTTCTCTCCCTAGTTAAACTTTACATTCTTCTGAGTCAGCCTAGTCATTCACTTTACGATCTTGGAAAAGCCTTCAATGAATCTTCTATAATAACCGGCAAGTCTTAAAAATTGGCGGATCTCTGTTGGACTCTTAGGAGATGCCTAATCTTTAATTGACTCGATCTTTGCAAGATCTACATGAATGCCTTTGCTATCAATCACATGTCCGAGAAACTGTACTTTTGGAATCCAAAATTCACACTTGGAAAATTTTACGTACAACTCATCTTTCTTAAGCAACTCTAAAATTAATTTGAGATGCTCTTCATGCTCTTCCTTGTTCTTTGAATAAATTAGTATATCGTCGATAAAGACAATCACAAACTTATCCAAATAGGGTTTACACACCCGATTCATGAGGTCCATAAATACCGCCTGTGCGTTTGTCAAACCAAAAGGCATTACTTGAAATTCATAATGCCTATAACGCGTCCTAAACGCGGTCTTGGGAATGTCTTCTTCACGAACTCTCAACTGATGGTAACCTGCTCATAAGTTGATTTTCGAGTAGACACCCAACCCTTGAAGTTGATCGAACAAGTCATCAATTCTAGGAAGTGGATAATGGTTCTTCACCGTTAACTTGTTCAGTTCATGATAATCGATGAACATGCGAAACGATCTATCTTTCTTCTTGACGAACAACACCGGAGCTCCCCAGGATGAAGAGCTAGGCCTTATAAGTCCTTTGTCGGATAGTTCTTGAAGTTGTTCTGCCAATTCTTTCATTTTGGATGGTGACAACCGATAAGGCGCCCGTGCTACAGGTGCAGCACCTGGTACCAAATCAATTTGGAACTCTACTTGTCGAGCTGGTAGAATACCCGACAAGTCTTCAGGAAAACTTCAGGAAAGTCTCTGACAATCGAAACGTCCTCAAGTCGCTTCTCCTCTGACTTGTCTTTGTCTTACTTCATGGTAATGTGTGCCAAAAAGACATCACATCCCTTTGACAAATACTCTTGTGCTTTAGTGCACGAAAAGATATTTAGTCAGGATTCTTCCCTTTGGTTTTTTCCATTGCCTTGAAAAATTAACATCTCCCTTCCGAACGGAACACGTACAATCTTCTCGTCACAGATGATCACTCCATGATACTTTGTTAACCAGTCCATCCCAATGATGACGTCAAAACTACCGAGTGGGACTGGCATCAAGTCGATGTTGAAAGGATGATTCCTGAAGTTTAGAGTACAACCTTGAATTATGGTATTAACTCTTATGATTTTCCTATCGTCTAATTCTACGTCATAATGATTTTCTAATGTAGTGGGGGTAATGTTAATCTAGGCACTAAAGGTATTAGATACAAAGCTCCTATCCGCACCAGTATCAAACAAAATTGTAGCATAACGGTTGTTGAGGAGAAACGTACACGTGATGACGTTAGAGTCTGGGCTAGCATCTCTTCCTCCCAAAGCATAAGCTCTTCCTTGAGCTGTGCCATTCCTGTTGTAATTCCCATGGTTCTTCAGTTTTGGGCAATTCTTCTTGATGTGGCCGGTGTTACCACATTCATAGCATGTTCCTATCTTTTGATTCTTGTTGTTGTTGTTGTTGGTATTGACCCGACAATCAGTGGTAGTATGACCATACCTCTTGCATTTTCCACACTTGGGTGCACATTGCCCAGTGTGATGGTAATTGCACTTGGTGCACAGAGGTAGGTCCCTAGTATAAACCTTCTTTTCACCAGGGCCAGCAGTGTATGCCCTAGCTACATTTTGCTTCTTGTAGGGTTGTTGATTGTTTCTTGATGAATCATCAGCCTTCCTTTTGTTGTCATTCTGCCTTTCTGCATAAGTGCGTAGTTTTTGATCCATCAAGTCGTTGGCCAACTCGATAGCATCATCAAGAGTTTTGGGTCTTGCAGACATGACATTCCCATGAATGTTATCAGGAAGTCCACTGATGTACTTGTCAACCTTTTCGGTCTCATCAGCAAGAAATTTGGTGCACATCAAGGCTAGTTCTTGGAAACGCTGAGTATAGGCTGCAACATCGTTTCCCCTGTCCCTAAGATTCCACAGTTCAATTTCAAGTTTCTTGAT
This sequence comes from Tanacetum coccineum, assembly GCA_026074375.1. Classification (NCBI taxonomy): domain Eukaryota; kingdom Viridiplantae; phylum Streptophyta; class Magnoliopsida; order Asterales; family Asteraceae; genus Tanacetum; species Tanacetum coccineum. The sequence goes on from BQNB010011526.1 coordinate 21,993, forward strand.
TCACTTTTTGGACAATATTTGTCCATCAACTTCTTCTTGAGAGTTCCCCAAGTCATAGCATAGGCAGCAACATGACCTAAGGTCCTTACATGACCATTCCACCAGGTTAGTGCAACACCTAGCAGAGTGCAGGTAGCAAACTTCACTTGATTGTTAATGGCACAACCGTTAATGTGAAATACCTATTCCATATTTTTGAGCCATTGAGACAAGCCAACAACGCCTTCAGTTCCCTTGAAGTTTAAGGGTTGGCATTTTATGAAATTAGTGTAGGAACAGATACGTGCAGGTTGGACAGGCCTTCTAAGTCCTCCACCTGAATTGTGGCTTGCATCATCCTGAGTATGGGTAGATTTTCTTTGGATTGCCCTATCGATCATAGCTTGAATGGATTCTAGAGTCATGGCGCCGTTTGCTCCTTGTCTTGTTACAGGCATGATTCTACTAATCACAAGAATACAATGTACGTGAGATATAATTATAATGTCGATATAAATGGATATGATAATAATAATTACACCATAACATAATGGAGAATGAATAAAATGAAATTAACCATAACATAATACATCAACATTTTATAACATAATGTCGAATCGTACATGATTTGTTTGGATACAAAATGATCACAAATGATCTAGTACAGAAAATGAAAATACATCCTAGAGTCTATTAGCCGGGAGTTACCCATAAAACTTAATAGACTATACAAGATAGCTAGAAATGAAAAGTACAACAGCTACTGCCGGCGTCCTCCACCATATCAATCTGAGCTCTAGCCTCTAGTACATGGGTACGCATCATCTGTCTGACTGCATCATCCTCAGCTCTCTGGCACTGCCACTCCATACGACTTATGTGAGTCTCCAGTGTCTCAAGTCGCGCCAATAATGCCCTATTCCGAGCCTCAGAACTAAGGTAAGCCTGGCGTACCTTATACAACTCTGTGTCATAAGCAGTCCTCTAGCCTCTCACTACATCAATCTTGAGTCTAATGTCTCTGCGGTCAGTCCGAGCATCATGCAGCTGTGTATAGAAATCCTCACTCTTCTTCCTACGAACCTGTGACTGGTAGCTGACCCTTAAATTAACTTCCTCAATGGAAGTCGTCATCCTATGCTCAGAGGCATGTAAAGCTCTAACATAACCAACATCCTCTGCTCTGTCAGCAGCTCTAGCAATAGTCCGGGCATCATGACCAGGACTACGAATCAAACCCTGTCCTGCCTCAACAGTATCAACAAAATCATACTGACCTCTAGGTGTATGTCATCCTTGGGGATGTCATCTCTCATACAGATCATTGCTGCCCTATGACCTAATAGTGCCTGATCATAGGCAGGGCTGGTGGGTGGTATTGGTGCGATAGCATGCTTAGCAATGCGTGCCTCCATGGATGCTGACATGGGTGGCTCAAGTCTGACAATCTTCCGTACCTTACGGTGTCATGTCTGAGAAAAGGAGACCCTAGTCTGAGGTGATCTAGGTGCAGGTGCAGACTCATCAGTCTCAAATGCCTCTGTATCCCCAGCTGAGGGAATAGGGTCAACAACAGGTACCATAGAAGAATCAGTCGGAGTTGGGTGCTCCTCCTCCTCCTCGTCCTTAGTGGGCTCCTCATCCTCATCATCTGTATCATCATTATCATCGTCATCCTCGGGCTCATGCTCTTCACTAGGATCCTCATCGTCATCTTCCTCGCCATCCTCGGGTTAATCTGGATAATCAATAGAATCCTCATCAGTATCCTCCTCCATGAAATCCGAGTCAGCAATGTATCCAGGTGACTCAGCAGTCGGTGAAGCATCATTAGCATAAGGCTGATCCTTGACCTGAATGTCATAATCTGAGGGTGCATGGTACTCTGGGTGCTCTGGCTCCGGAACATATACTGGTACATGCTCATCTAACTCCATGGGGTCAGGTACATATGCAGGTGACAATGGGTGTGCCTGCCCCTGTTGGGCTACCTCCTCGTAGGGGTCTATCTTCTGAAGCTCGTCGGTATTTACGAATGGAATACCCCATGATGATGGTCCATTTGAATCAGAAGATACGGACGTATAGGTAACAGCGGATGATGTGTATTTGTAACTATAATATAAATTTATACAGGTATATTATATAGGACCATCAGTAATATACGTAATGTAATATAAATACGTATATAACCTATGTAAGTACTTATTATACTCAACTAATGCTAAAATGATGCATGACATGTTAGTATGTATACTAGATGCAAACTAGATGCAACACTACTTGTTTGTATGTATGTCCCTTTGAAAACTTTGGAATGACACAATGTTTGAAAACGGTTATAGACCAAGCAAAAAAATTTGACCTGGTTCTCTATAACCTTGGCTCTGATACCAATCTGTAACACCCCCAAAATAGGCCACAGCAAAATATGATGTTCCAAGGGTATTACTTCATAGATCAATAGCACAAGGATAGAGAACAGACCTCTAAAATAGTCGTTTAAAAACTGATACATGTATTTCATAAATGGTTTCTTACAAAAGCCCATAGCTACTTGGTTTAACGTGGAAAAGTAAGATTCACAACAAAAACAATATTCCAAAAGTAATAGCATGTAAAACCTTTAAGATAATAATGACTTCAAAAGACGACCAACCAATGATCCATGACTTTCACCTTATTTATCTAAGAAATCAGTTTAAACTGTCCCAACAATACAGTTAGTGAATTTATAGTGTTTATAATTTAATGAACGTAGAGCAAGATTACCCCTGTAAATAAAGTACAAATTAATATCACAAACAATTTATAACGAAATGCATCTAAGCTCATGACACTGCAGCTAAACAATAGTATGTTATAAGTCAAATACACATAAATGATGGTGCCCAAATTTAGATGTTACAACCCGTAACATTCATGATTTCAAATGGAAGAACATTCGTCATTCTGTGCCAACGCAGGTAAACTAAGCAAGGTGCTACTTGCCCGAGACGGGGTGTTAAACCCAAAAAGATTCTATACATAACATTCGCGCAATTCACTATGAAAGCAATTAACAATTTCATAGTATGGACAATATAACAGTTCCAGCGAGCGAGTGCAGAGTGCGAGTGGACGAGGTTGTAGTTTTGGTACTTGAGCGTTATGGGTTAAAACATGAGTGGGATGATTTGGTGATTTAATGACAAATATGTGAGATTATTAATTTTGGATCTAGTGGGGGAGTATTTAAGGGGTATAAATAAGTTTTAAACTCGTGGCTCACGCTATTTAACCGCTCACCCAAATTCCCCCACGACCACAAATCACAACCCCATACCAATCCACCAAAACCCCAGCCCCCCTCACACCACCCATCCAAATGCACCCATCAATCCCCCGACACCCCATTTCCAACAACCCACACATCCATACATTGCAACGCCATAAACTCACGTATAGGCACGTACTCAACAATCACAAGCCTTATCAGCCACCAAGGGCACTACCCCTACATATTTAACAACGCAAAACACTAATCAAAATACTAGTCACTTCTCGTCCCCAATTGTGAGCAATCCCGTCAAAAATGAAAATACTGAACAATGAAAACAATTACTCAATTTAAAAATTAACAACTAACATGTGGACCAACTTTGGATATTAATATGAGTACATAAATTAATATTATATAAAATAATTAAAACATACTTTCGGACTTACAGAAAAACTAGGACACTAAATACTCAAAACAATTATGTTATAGGTCAGCCCTTTGTTAGTCTTTAAGTTGTGTCAAATAATTAGATGAAACAGTTGACGTTTACAAAATAGAGTTAAGTGTAAATAATAATCAAGTTTTCACTATTTGAGGGACTTTGGAGTTTACAAATGTAATTAACGAATCGTTAGTTAACTATAATGATAACTAAAAAATAAAATAAAAAAACATGTATCAAGGTCCGTCTACAACTTTTGTTACAATAAGTCGTACCAAAAGGGGTCTTTAGACGAGTTTAAAAATAAGGCAAAACATACTCGTGTCCCTATGGACAGTTTATACACTTAGAAAATTAAAGGAGTGGAGTGGGAAAAGAGAGAGTGGGGTCGTGTGTGGTTAATGGTTAATATTAAAGGGTGGGTTTTATTAATTTTCAGCATGTATCGTTTGCGTGGTCAGAGTTTTGGGCTCAGATTGCGACCTCGTTACACAACGTTAGGACGAAACAAAAATACCTTAATAGACTAGGACCTACTGGCTACAATTCATCTTTTATAACTTTTGTGTTGGGGTCGTTAACTAGGTCAAAATGGGTTAAAAGATCAGTGTAGCTCAAGGGCAAAACCATGACATGGTTGCCAGGTGTTCAACAGATTGTCGACACCTGTGACGAACAACCAAATGCACACGCGTTTTGTTAGCAGGTTGTTCAACGAAAAAGGGTGATTTTTGTTCTAACTTAAAGTTGATACTTCAGGCTTTGTTTATCATTATTTGGTTTGTTATTTCTTTTAGTAAATTCGACACAATAATTCAAAGAAAAGTGCTCGCTGGCTGTTTTACAAAAAGGGGCAAAGTGGCAGTTTTGCACATCTAACTTTGAGAACTTATAACTTCTTATTTACTTGACGAAAATCAGTGATTCCATGGGCAAAATACTTGTTACATGTCCTAATTTTGAAATAACCAAAGTTCGTTTTATATGCTCCATGTCTAGAGGCCGAATAATGTACATAAAATTATAGGTGTGGGCTGCGTTTTATACTAACAATTCATATGCGTTTTCTTTTCTTATTTAACCAACGCATCTAAGCTACTAATAGGCTGAGTTCTACACTTAATACCCTAGCATAAACATGGCTCATAACTTATTAGTCACCTTACAAGTTTTATAGAAGTTTTCATTGCTATTCGAGTGGTATATCAGAAAGTAACCAAAACTCTTTTGTTTTTAAAGAATTTCAAGCACACAACTATGACATATGAATTTTATATATAAAAGATAATTAACAAAGAAGGATTGCTCATAAAGCTCAAGGACAAACGTGTAGGAGACTAGACTCAACGACGATGATGAATACTCGACCCCTTTATCCTTCACGTAAGCAAAACAGAATACCCAAACCAATGAATTTTTTTTTCACTACCGTTTGCACTCCTATGGTCACGAACCCATCCCTTCTTGCTGCCTTAATGAGGACAACTAACAAAGGAATGAAACATTAACGAAACTAGTTAGGGTTTCGTTAGAGATATTAAGGTTTCTAGGGTTTATGGAGATAATGAAGGTGTAAGGATTGTGTGTGTATGTCGAAATCAGAAGTAGGAGGACAAGGAAAACCAAAGATGAGGAGAGGGTATGATGAATATGGAAGTTGTATTGTGTTCTATATGTTTGCAAGTCTCCTTATACCCACAAAGGATGCAGGCATTAGTGGTTTCCTATCGGATTGCACTTTCTAATGTAAATCCAATGGGGTAAAGTATTTTTGGGTCTTCAACTAGTCAATGTAGCATAATATAAAAGATGTTACTGTTTATTCGTATAGAGCAAACCAAGAGGATAGCATGCTATATATCACGAGTGGGTGTGGGTTTTTGAGAAAAGGGATAATGGGCTTTATTCGTTGGGTAAAGAGTTAAATTTGGGATAGGATTTTGTGTATCATTATCCTAATTAACATTCCACAACTTGATGAAATTTAAGGGGATATACATGAAATTTTTTTGTCTATCTTTTAGGAAGTTAAATTCGTTTCTTGTATTATGTTTATTGATTAAGGACTTCCATTGTTTGCATCATTTGAAAATCAAGAAAGAAATAGAAGTCTAGTCTAAATTTACTTATTAGAATTAATACTAAGTGGTGAAATGATAACATGTATATATGCTTATGATTAATGTTACTAGAGTTATTTAGCTCACGTAGTATTATTCGCATTAATAAGAAGTCTTAGGTTAAATTTTACTTATTAAGGTTTAACTAGTCGATTTAAAATAAGGGTAAACACGTAAAAAATGTTATAATTAGAAAGAAAATAGAGTTATTGAAATCGTAATAAGACCTGAAAACACGGGGTGTTATAGTGAAACTTGATGAATTAGGAGGAATTCTAAAGAACAAGGCTTGTTTGGTTGCTCGTGGTTACCGTCAAGAAGAAGGAATTGATTTTAAGGAATCCTTTGCTCTAGTGGCTAGACTTGATGCTATTCGAATTTTCCTCGCATATGTTGCTTACATGAATATGATCGTCTACCAAATGGATGTTAAGAAGGCATTCTTGAACGACATTCTGCGCAAATAATTTATACTCGCCAATAGTACGTTTATGGATCAAAAAACCGAATCATGTGTACAAGCTTAAGAAGGCTCTTTGTGGGTTGAAACTAGCTCCTCGCGCGTGGTATAATTTATTGTCAAAGTTTCTACTCTCTCAGGAATTCTCTAAAGGAACCGTGGATCCCACATTGTTCATCAAAAGAAAAGGCAAAGATATTCTCCTGGTATAAATCTATGTTGATGATATAATCTTTTACGTCTACTACACCTGAACTATGTGACCAATTTTCAAAAATAATGTGTCAAAATTTAAGATGTCGATAAATGCAGAAAAAAGATTAGAACTAAAATTTACAAAGTCCCAAAGGCATCTTTATAAACCAGACTAAATATGCTCTAGAATCTTTGAAAAAAATATGGTATGGAATATTTCTTGTGAACCCGTGGATACTCCCAAGGTACTGGATGAAGAAACATAAGAGAAAGCCGTTAGACAACTACACACTATCGTGTGAATGGTAGGCACCCATATGTATCTCACTGGCCAGTAGACCAGACCCTTATATTTGATGTAATGCATGTGAGCCCTATCAGGCAAAGCCTACTGAAAAGTCAGCTTACAAGCATAAAAAAATATTAAAAATACTTAAAAGAACCGTTAAAGGGGACTTGTGGTATCCCAAATGGATTCTTTTGATTGCACTAGTACAGCTATTAAGACTCTGATCATATATGTTACCAAGATACTAGATAAAGTACATCTGATTTATGCCAATTATTAGGAAGACAGACTTCTATTAGCTGGTCATTCAAAAATGCAGAAAAGCCACTTCGACAATCTATACGGAAGCTGAATATATAGCCTTGTCTGGCTGTTGTGCTCAAGTCCTTTGGATGAGATCACAGCTTACTGACTATGGCCTTGGATTCAATAAAACTCCAATGTACTGTGATAACAAAAGCACTATTGCCTTATGCTGCAACAATGTTCAACACTCTCGATCAAAACATATTGACATTAAAAAACATATCCACTTTCCATAAAAGGAGCAGTTAAGGAACGAGTGGGTTTGAGCCTTTACATTGTCAACACGGAGTATCAGTTAGCGGACATTTTCACTAAAGCCCTTATGTAAAACCCCGTATTTAAGGTCACTACTTAATTTTAATTTATAATTAATTTTTAAATTTTAAATAATTCGTTTTATTATCTTAATCGATTTTTATTAAAATCGTCAATTTTAAAAACCCTCTTGAATCCTACAATTTAATTTATCTGTTTTTATAATCGAGAAATCAACAACTCCGTATAAAAGGAAGTGTATAGTGTCGCCCTGTTTTATAGGATGAGATTGGTGAAAGTAGTTTGATTGGACCTGAGTTGGTTCAAGAGACGACTGATAAAGTGGTATTGATAAAAAATAAGCTCAAAGCGGCAAGAGATCGTCATAAGAGCTATGCTGAGAATAGACGAAAACCATTAGATTTTGAAGTAGGAGATCGGGTTATGTTAAAAGTGTCGCATTGGAAAGGTTAATTCGCTTTGGAAATTAGGGTAAGTTTGGCACAGAAGGTATGTATGGCATTTGTAGATTCGTGAAAGAGTCTGTCCTGTAGCTTATCGATTGAGATTGCCTGAGGAATTTAGTGGAGTACATGAAACGTTTCATGTGTCAAACCTAAAGAAGTGTTTGACGGATGCTAGTTTTCATGTGCCATTGGACGAGATTAAGGTTGACAAAACTCTTCGTTTTGTTGAAGACCCTGTATCAAATTAGGACCAATAAAATTAAGGAGTTATAAAACGTCAGTAGATATCGCTTGTGAAAGTTTGTTGGAATTCTAAGCGTGGACCTGAGTTTACTTGGGAATGCGAAGAATATATGAAGTCTAAGTACCCTCAGTTGTTCGTTGAGCGAACTGATGAATCGGCTAGTTAAATATCGGGACGAGATTTTCTAAAGGAGGGGATACTATAACAACCATGACTTGAGCAGGTTAGTCAAACTATTAGTGTTGACTTATGGATTTGTTGCAATGTCTAGGATATGTGTTATGTTATTTACGTGTCTTATGTGTTTTGTTGTGGTTATGTGAATTTGATAATCAGATCCATTGAGCCTGATCGGCTCTTGGGATTGGATTTGTGTTGGATTTTTGAGTTCAATTCGTTTCACTTTTTTAGTGGATAAGGAAATAAAATTTGGTGATTGAAGCGGTTTCGCGTTAATTGTGTAAGTAATTATACGTATATGTATTTATGTGTTAGTAATATTAGGATGAGATTAGGTTTTAGTGGTAAGGATATGAAAGAAATGAAATTTCTATTTTTGGAATGTTAGGTTTAGTAAAAATGAAAAGTTAATTATTTTTTAAAACTCATGAATTGCTTTTACGAAAAAGAAGGTACACAAAATAAGTTAGGTTTTATAAAACTTTAGTAATGTTAATAATTAAGTAATTAATTAATAAATAAAAATAAAAAATAATAAAAAGATGTCATTCGGCCGGATAAGGGAAAGAAAGAAAAAAAAGAGTTTTAAAAGGAAACAAACTCTAATTAGATCTTATCTATAATTAATTGGGGGCCTATAAATACAAAATAAAATCTCAAACCCTCCCCTTGTGAGTACGGATCCGATCAAAGAGAATAAAAAAAGAGGATAAAAAATTATGGTTTGCGTTTTGTGAAAAATCAAGCTCCTAATGTCAGTTTGTAGATAATCCATGTTAGTTATTAATTTAAAATCATTTAATTAATTAATATGGTGAATAATTAGGGTATCATAAGACAGTAATTAATGATATAAAAATCAGGTTATAATGATTAGGGTTTTAATTAGAAGCTTATGGATGTAATTGGTTAAACTTAATTCGCGTTATAATTTGATTTGGATTGAGGCATAATTAGGGTTGTGTTTTTCGGCCATTATCTCAATGATGGTAATAGCTTTTGTCAAGTTTCCGGTGTCTATAACGTAGCTCAGAGAGTCTAGTTTTTAGAACATCCAGCCTCGAAGGTTTTTGAGGTCGGGAAGTCATTCAAACGTTGGTTGTAAGAAAAGTTGTCAAAACAGTAAATACGGGTCAGATTTAGGTCAGATTACGAGGTATAAACCCCCACATAAAATTCTAATTTAGCTTATTCCTTCTATAGAAGTTTAGTTATATGTGTCTATTAGAAATAGCCCAAGGGAGCTCTGATTTGGTGTCTAAGTATGATTTTTAAGTCTAAACATTTTAGTGTGCAATCAGATCCGAATTAGGACTGTTTTAAAGTTTGATTTTCTTAAGAGTACTTGTGCATGTAAATGGCTCTTAGGGAATCATGAGGGTATTGAATATACTCATATATGACTAGGTATTTTTGGTATGAATATTATAGGTCATTAAGTAGAGGTTATGAGTACGTTAAGTCACGATAAAATCTGCAGTTTGAACAAAAATTGTGACTAACATTGAAACTTAGTTAATGAAGTGGTTTAAGTTGGGAGGGTGTCGGGTGACCCATGGTAATCAAACACCTTAGACATCCATATAGTGATTTTTACATGTGCATATAAGCTTTGCTTATAGCGTGTAACACGAGTTATTTTGTTGTATAGATTATGCTAGTTGTTTGTGAAGCTTATTGTTGGAATCTTTTGGAAAGCTAAGTAAATGTGAGTTTCATAGCCCCTTTTTCTCATGTTATTTTGGGGTGAGAATGATGCTTGTCTTGTTGTCGTATTAAAATGTTTTTTAAGCTTGTTGTAGTTATGGTATGGAACGTGGGGCACGTCCGTCCCGTTGTAGTTGCCTGATATGAATATTTTGGTATTGTGGATCCCAATATGAAAAAGAGTGTGACGGTGGTAAGACTACGTGATTCTAATATTAGGTCCAAGTACGCACATATTGTGAGTTATATGATTGTGGAACGTGGGCACGTTCCGTCCCTTGTTGTTAAATGTTGTCATGAATTGATTTGGTAATTGCAGCAACTAGATTGAAAGTTTTTTTGGAATATTATATGTAGTCGCAAACCTATGATTCTCAGCTCAACTTTAAGTTGATGTTTTAAGCATCATTTTTAGGTGAGCTTAATGGTGCTAAGATAGAGTGAAGTGGCTAGAAGAGAACTCAGTAGGATGCTTGATTTATTATGCTTTCTGTTTGAATAAATGAGTTTTGCATGATTGTGTTGGATTATGTTTTTGCGTGTCATTTATTGACGAGACCTCTTTCTCATTAAGTAAAGACCCCCCCACCATTAGGGTTTTGGGTATTGTTATGACACTTGTGTCTTGATATACGATAGTTTTTCATGTTTAGTATTCTCTATATAGAAACCATGTGTTGTGATCATATCAATTCTTGTTTACGCCTCGCATTTCCGCCCTAGGCGGGGTGTGACACCCATCCTATAAAAACCAAAATATCAAAATAAAAATCAAGATTAATTTTCACTCCCCGGCAACGACGCCAAAAACTTGATGTGTCGTTGTGTGGTGTATATTTTATTGATTCAAGATTTAATTATATTTTGCCGACTAAACCAAAAACAACACTTTAACGGGCAGTGTACCCGATCGGTAGTAGTTTCGTGGTAAGTAGGGTGTCGATCACTAGGAGCGAGGTTAAAGCTATCAATTTAATTAATATCTTGGTTATCTAATATATGTTAATTCTATTCTAATCTAAACCTATGTTAAACCTATGTCATTTTAAATCCTAATTCTAATGGGAAAAGGGGGTTTTCAGCCTGAGAGACTGGCACGGTTTGGTTGGTGACTACAATCAATTCAAGACACTGTTACCCATGCAAGCTAATAGAGAAAAGATAAAAGAGCTGTCGAACCTTATATAAGAAAATTGTATTAACCATTATTAATCCGATTAGAACGTTGGTTTGTTTATTTAGTGCAATAATTTTTTCTCTCGAGGTGGCATATCATTCTTAAGACTTAGACGTTGCATCATTCTAAGACCTAGACACATTAATTCTATCATAATTAAATCATCCACATAAAGAATCCTTATTTGTTGATTATAATCTATCTTAGGGATTAAAGCAATGGCGATCTTGTTAAACCCTAGCTCATAGAGACTTTACTCACTTACTGCTTAATGCAATCTATACACTAGTAGTCCACTTGTCTAACTATCCAATAGAATCAAAATGTTATTTGTTGAATTATCTCGGTTACCTGCTAGTCAACACGATCAATAAACCATCGGCAATATCCAATTAACTAGTTAAGTCTGAAGCGTATCCTAGACACAGACTTAGAAGGACAATACTTGTGTAACTATTATTATAGATGTATAAATTACTATATGGAGAGATTCCCAGACTCTAGTTCTACTTTGTTGTGTCATAGATACGGTTGTATGCTAGGTAGCATTACAAAAAAGCGTGTAAACAAGTATAAATTGATAAACATAAACAAGCATACAACGATAAATCAAGAAATCTAGATAAACAAATACCAAACATTCAGATCTTCATAATAATGGCTAATAGCCGAAGGTATTAGCCTTCAAATATAACACCCCGTGTTTTAGGGTCATTTACGACGTCAATAAATTCACTATGTATTTTTAACATTGTACGTGTTTGCTTATAAAATCGTAAACGTTAAGTTATATCGCGTAAGCTAAAAATTATCGTTCAATGTAAACGGACATCAAACATTTAAATGTTTACATCAAGCAAGTGTTAAGTAATTATTTTGATGATAATTATTAATTTTGTTCATTTTATTTTTATTGGTTGCATAAAGTGTTTACGTTTCACGATAAAATAGCATTTAGGCTATACCCGGAACCACCCAAATCCTTTTTACGTTCAACAAATACCCCCCGACTTGTACCCCACTACTAAATTTCACAAATAACAAAGCATATATATACATATAAAACAGATATGGATAGATATATATAACTGATCATTTTGTTTGACTTAGAAATAACATGTGTTATATAAGTTTTCAAGCAAGCTTTCAAACAACTAGTCATATACACATGCTATCTATAACAAAACCATACGTGACCATATGACATCCCTAAATCACTCATCTCTGTCTTTTATCGGGTTCTTGACCTAACATTGTAGATAGATGTCTTGCACTTGTAAGTAAAAACTCATTCACTTCTACTTTTACACGTAATTTTTCTTCTGTTACTCTTCCCTCTTTGGCGTCCTTAACACCATGGCCTCAAATAACATACACACCAAAACTGTTGGAAACAAGAAAAGTATCGGTCACTTCCAAGTTGTAATAGTCTTAGCCCGTAGTTTGTTATTTGATTAGTCTAGTAAGCTAGTCTGGCCCAAGGCCCATAGAAAGCCCGTTAAGGCCCATGGCCAGCCATGTATGTAGTCTATATACCCTCTCCATGCCTTGGAGAGGGTGGTTAGTTGTTTCATTTCTCATTTCACACACATAATAATATGATCATCCATTTCTATGTTACTTTCTCTCTCTAGAAACTTTCCAACCTACTTCTTTCTCTAGTTCTTGTATAATATTAAAGATTACTAGTATTCTTCAATTGGTATCAAGAGCCATGGAGTGGTGTGTTTAGTTTTTGTGTTTGTCTTTTGATTTGTGTTCAAAACCTTTACAAAGAGCAAAATCTTGATTTAAATTTTTTTGGCTTAAAAACCTTAAAGTTGTCATTTTTCTTGTTCCTATAGGGTTAGTAACACTAGTTGTACAAGATTTTTTTGCAAAAAACCAATCAAAAATGTGTTTTTTTAGTTTTGAAAATTTGGGTTTCGTCTCAGTTACGACCGAACTAGTCTTGTCTGTTAGAACCGAATTAGAAGATCGAACAAGTTAACCAAACTAATTAACCGATCTAGTTGATTTTAGTTGTAACCGAACGAGTTGTTTTAGTTGGAACCGAACGAGTTGATTTAAGTTGGAACCGAACGAGTTGTCATTAGTTTGAACCGAACTAGTTTCCTCCTTGACATCGAAACTAGCTAACGAAATAGTTAACCGAAATAGTTAACTACCCGAAAAGTGAACAGAACAGTTTAGTTAATTGGCAACGAACTAGTTAACTAACTAGTTAAGCCCAAACTATTTAACAACCAAAACCGAATCGAGGGTGAAGAACGCGTGAACGAATAGTTTAGTTAAATTTGGAAACCGAACTAGTTTACTCGAAGGAGAGAACCGAAACTAGTTTTTTTCAATGGAACCGACCTTAACTAACCTTCAATAGACAACTAACCAATCAAGTTGTTTGAGAACCGAACTAGTCACTTTCTAATTAAAAACTATCAACTCAAATTTCTAAATTATATGGTTATTTCTTTGACTTGTAAAATCCCGTAAAGCATTAACTTGTTTTTCCGGTTTTGTCAAGAATTGTAATAATCTCGTGCTAGTTTCAAGAACTATTTAAGACTCAACAATCCAACATTCAAACATACTTTCTTTTACCACGATCGATCAATTAGTAATCTTTTTGCATCACGTTATCAATGACGACTCTTGCTGATAAATCACTTCTCTCGGGTGGTGACAATAAACCATCGATGCTTGAAAAACATTTGTATGATTCATGGAAAAGCATAATGGAACTTTATATGATGAATAGACCACATGGTAGAATGATCCTTGCTTCCGTTTGACGAAAAAAAAACAAAGAAAAAACAAAAAGGTCCACTCGTCTGGCATCAATCACAGTGGATGATGTTAACAAGAATTAAGGAATACTACTGAGGTCACCCCTGAGAAGCCACTTTTAAGCTGATTGTGACATCAAAGCAATTAATTATCATTTCTCCAAGGCATTCCAAACAGAAATCTATCGCTCTGTGAGTCAACATCTGAGTAGCCAAGGATCTTTTGGAGAGATTAATAAATTGCTCATGCATGGAAACTTCGTTGTACAAAGAAGAACGAGATGTGTAAGTTGTACGATGAATTTGATAGTTCCTTACAGAAAGGAGAGTCGTTACCACGATTACTACTGAGATTCACAATGCTACTCAATATGATATAAAAAGTCTCGATGACACTCAGAGCACTTTCAAGTTAATACAAGTTCTGAAACCACACTTCATGATGAATGGATCAAATTTATTACTGATGTTCAAAGCTTGGTCAAACGACTTGCTTACTCCAAAGTTGATCAGCTTTATGTTACTTGGAAACAACATGAACGACATGCCAAATGAAGTTAGTTTGATTGCATCGAAATAACTCGATCCTCTTGCTTTAGTGGCATCTCACCAAATAACACAGTCACCTTTTCAAACACATCAACAAACATACTTAACACCTCAAACTTCACCACCAGCTTCAACCACTATCCATCTTCACAGTATGTTCACCTTATCGGTCTCTAACAAATACTCAAACTCATCAATCATCAACACCTCTTTAAGTAACTTATCCATCCAATGATTTTCAATCATCAATTCACCACAACGTTTATTCTCTATCATCGTCCATCCCTCAATTAGAATATCCTCCCCAAATTAACCAACAATCTAATTTTGCCCAACAAGACTTTGTCTAATTGTCCAGTGTTCAGAAAGGTGCATGATCCAATGATGCCATCAATCACCTGATGTTGTTTTTTGACTGTAGTCGTCACCCTCCGTATACCCCACTACCACTAATCAGTGCGAAACTCTTCTAACCCTAGGCAACAAGCTACCATCAATAATGGAAGAGTTACACTACAACCAATTCAGGGAAGACAAACTTCTTTTGCTGCGGGTACTTTAACGACTTACACTCTAGGAGCAAGTGAACCATTCTAGAAAAACAAAGGTCGGTTATTTGCCTACAACAGCTAAAGGGGAGGTCGCATGTCCAGACAGATGCTCCAAACCAAAGAGAAAAGGGATGATTTCTTCGTTTAAGGAGAAAAATGTTGCTGGTACAAACCAAGCACATGGTCAAATTCTAAATGAACGAGGCAACTAAATTTTTTTGCAGATCTAGCTATTCTCGAAGGTCAAGCACACAAACTATCTTTACTCACAATGCTGTTATCAAGCTGATGATTTTGGGAATGCATAGACTCTGATTGTGACTGAACTCAACTCTGACAAAGTTGTCTCATGGTGAATTTATCTCATTAGGGTTCAGATGCTCTTGCTGAGGTACTACAATCATGATAATATGAATAATAATGTGGTAAATCAAGGTGTGCAGGTGATGCCGTCTTCTCAACAGTCGAATGTTGTGAATCATTCAGAGACTGAAATAACCAGTGATAGCAATATCATTCCTTATTCTCAATATGTGATTGAATCACAACAAGTAACTATTTAGAAGTCTAACTCCTCTGCACAACAAGATGATTTGATATTATCTATGATTGAATAGCTTAAAACCCAAGTAGCTAATTGTACCAGATAAGGTAGAATATGAGAGTGTCAATGATACTTAACCAGCTGAGCTGAAAGATATAGGAACAAGTCTAAGTTTGAAAGAAGACAAAATGATGACTTAAGGAGTAAGGATAAACATTTCAGACACTGTGTACAGTCTATAGAGGATTGATCTTCTTAAAACAAACTCTTTCAGAACATTTAACCGTGCAAATGGAATCTTTATTACAAACGGTTACTCTTCTAAAAAATTATTTTAAGAACGAAGCATCTAGGAAAATTGATCGGTGAATTATCTCTAGAAAAAGCAGATCAAACTTAGATAATATTGTTTTTAAAGAGATCAATCTGCACAAACAGTAACACATGGTTGACTCGAAACTCGGTTTTTCTATGATAATACCCCTAAACAAGCTATCAGGTTTTCAAAATCTCTTTTATCTGCCGAAAGCTCAGCAGCCGAACCAAAAGCTTATGTTGTGATATTATTGTTCAAAATTAATCAATATGTGATTCCTGATTAGATGAGACCTTAAGCACTTTGTGAAGAGATCATTCAAACGCATTTAAAACCATTAAGGATAATATGATGTTAGAAAGAAAAAGCAAGTTGATATCACACCGATAGATTATGCTACTCTTAACCAACTTTATAAAAAAAAAATCAACACGATTTGTTCTACAAACTGAATTATCTGCTGAACAAGCCTTTTGGTCTCAGAATTATGTGAATTCTTTAGAATCCACACTTTCTATTAGACCCACCAATGTTGAGTTCCACAAAGAAACTTCCTAAAGTCAGCAAGGTTAACACGAGTTGAGAAACTTAAACACATCTTTCTAATTCTATGTGGTTAGTCAAAGAATGGACACACACAATATCAAGAGGTTCGTGGGGTTCTGGAACATATGCAAAGCTTGTTTTAGGGATGAAACTAATTATTTGTACTGCTTGACGGACTTAATTTAGCACATTCAACCAACATATGGTTGATGACCTTTCTGAAAGTCCAAATGTCTTCTATCAAATGGAACCGGCTTGGCACAACATCGTTTTGAGTCAAAAGAATTTGAAGTTAAGATGAATCAAGTTTTGCAACGCAATATGACGACTTTGGAACATGTAATACAAAAGATATTGTGAACATATTGTTAATCATATTATGGAGAATGATTATGTGAATGTGCTGATGTCAAAAGTGTCTCAAACTTAAGACTAAGCTACAAACGGAATTTGTTAAAAGGCGAACTTACGATAAACTGTCAAAAGTTTTACCATTCTTGTAAAAACATTGTATCTCTTACAAAGTGACACTCAACATAACAGGAAATTTCAAAGGGGAACAATTTGTGTTCAAATCTACGAGTTCCAAGTTTTGATAATTGTTTAAATTAAATGAATTGAAAGCTCAGTCCAATGAGAAAGACACGGTAATTAAGAAGATTGTGCAAAGAGAGAATCAAATCTCTTAACTGGAAATATGGATAAGTGGAGAAGATCAAATAGGATTAGAAGAGATGAAACCATAAATATTGAATTGATCATAGGGTGACAAAGCTTATTAGCTGAGAATGAGCATTTGAAACTCAGACTATAGCAACTTTATGACTCGATTAAACCAACACGTATATCAATCAAAGAACAATGAGCTAATGTTAATTAGTCAAGTCAACTTAAAGGTAGTGAAATTTCAGAATTAAATGCAAGTCTTCAGGAAAAAGCTTTTGGCAATTACAGCTCACAAGGGTGATTCTGGAAACCTTAAAGGAAAAAGCCCTAGTTGATAATAATGTTTCAAACCACTCTAGTGATCCAAGATTGTCATCAAGTTAATGTGGAATCAATAACCCCAATATTGAATAAAAAGGTCAGCTCACTCTGCCTATATTAAGCATACTCAGGAAGAAGCTGCAGTTCTTAGGGATCTAGTCGATCATATTAAAAGCTAATTATCCTTAGATTACTCTTAGAAATCCTGCCTATAAGTATACTAAACTAATTCAGGAGTTGCTTTCAAAAATCAGTAAAACCTGTCCTAGTCATCAACAGTTCTGGGAGACAACTCGTGGCTGTGACCCCGATGAACAAAGTCAAAAGAGTCAGATCACTAAGCCCGTCACATCCTCAAGAAACTCAAAGACAGTCCATACCTCAAACCTAGCTTCTAACACACCTATGTTGTCTTCTACAGGAGTAAAACAGTCTACTAGTGCTAGCGGATCACAGCCTTCAGGCAATACAAAGAAAGATAAGATTTAGCAAACACTAAGTAGTACTATAAGGATAAGTAGAAGCCTACCTAGGAAGTTAAATCTAGTTTGAAAAATAACGACTGTGTTGTTGCCCATAACAGGAACTGCTCATGTGCCAGCATTCCAATCTTAATTGAGAATTATTAACTAAATGTGTTCATGTAATGGTTGCAGCTTTTCTGAAATCCTGATTTGTGTGTTTTGTTTTATACTAATGTGGAATGCTCGTGCATAAATCTAGATTGTTAAGACAAATTCAAAGAGGAAAAGTTTGGAAACCAACAGGAAAGGTGTTTACCAATTATGGATATATCTGGAGACCTACTGTCGGACCTATACTATAGTAGGAGTGCCATGGCACATTTATCTAAGGATTACCACAACTACTGAAGTGCCACTTAGGACAATTATCTGCTCTAGATAATAAAAAACACTAAACTGTCGTCACATTGTTTTACTCAAGGAAACCTAGGAAGTCTAAAACTTAGTGTTATGTTAACAATTATAGGTTAATTAAATCTGTAACTATGACATTTATGAACCATACTAATCATGGGGATCTATAGTTTCTAATGTTTCATCTTCCTCTCTTGATGAATGCAGGTCGTACAAATTGTCCTCTGGTATTTGGACTCCACGGCTGCTCCAAACATATGACCGAAGATCGCTCTCAGCTCACCAATTTCGTCAATAAGTTCTTGGGTCAGTCATTCAGTAAGATCATGAAGCAAAGATTATGGGTTATGGAGATATCGATTGGGAATGTTACAATTTTAAAGGTTTATTACGTTGAAGGACTTGGGCAAAATCTATTCTCTGTGGGATAATTTTGTGATTCCAACCTCGAAGTTGCATTTCGTTAACACACCTACTTACATGCAATCTAGAAGGTGTTGATTTTTAATTTGGATCTTGGGATGGGACAATCATTTTTACACTCTCTCTTTGGGATATGATCGCATCCTTCCTATCTGTCTCTTGTTAAAGGCCTCTAAAACCAAGTCCTGGTTATGGCATCGTCGTCTCTCTCATTTGAACTTCAGAGCTATTAATCATCTTGCCAGACATGGTCTTTTTCGAGGTCTCCCTAAGCTCAAGTTTGAAAAGGACCATTTGTGTTCTGCATGTGCATTAGGCAAGAGTACGAAGAAACCCCACAAACCTAAATCTGAGGACACCAATCAAGAAAAACTCTATCTGGTGCACATGGATCTGTGTGGACCAATGCATGTCGTGAGTGTCAATGGAAAGAAGTACATCCTTGTTATGGTCGACGGTTACTCTCAATTTACATGGGTAAAATGCTTGCGATTAAAAGATGAATCTCTAGTTTTTATTATCAATTTTTTGAAGATGATCCAAGTACGACTTAAGGAAACCGTCTGACGCATCAGAACAGATAATGGAACTGAGTTTGTTAATCAGACATTGTGTGAATATTATGAGAAGGTTGGCATCTTTCATGAAACATCTGTTGCTTGCTCTCCACAGCAAAACGATGTTGTTGAAAGATGAAATTATACGCTAATTGAAGCAGCCCGTACTATGTTAATTTATGCAAAAGCTCCTTTATTTCTATGGGCCGAAGCGGTTGCTACAACCTGTTATACCCAAAATCGTTCCATGATACGCCGTCGACATGGTAAAACACCATACGAGCTTCTGCACAACAAACCTCCCGACCTATCGTATCTTCATGTGTTTGGTGCACTCTGCTACCCAACGAATGATAGCGAGAACTTGGGCAAGTTACAACCGAAGGCCGATATAGGTATTTTCATTGGCTATGCACCCACGAAGAAAGCATTCCGGATTTACAACAGACGTACCAGACGAATAATTGAAACCATTCACGTTGACTTTGATGAGCTGACTGCAATGGCTTCTGAACACAGCAGTTCAGGACCCGCACTTCATGAAATGACTCCTGCAACAATCAGTTCAGGACTCGTGCCAAACCCTCATCCTTCAACACCGTTTGTACCACCTTCGCGAACTGACTGGGATATGCTGTTTCAACCGTTGTTCGATGAATTTCTCAATCCTTCACCTAGTGTTGATCATCCAGCTCCTGAAGTTGTTGCTCCAATTAATGAAGTAATTGCTCCAGTTCTTGCTGACTCAACCGGTTCACCTTCATCAACTACAGTTGACCAAGATGCACCATCTCCAAGTAATTCTCAAACAACACCCGAAACCGAACCTCCCGTCATTCCGAACGATGTTGAAGAAGATAATCATGATATTGAAGTTGCACATATGGGTAATGATCCGTACTTTGGTGTTCTAATTCCAAAAGTCTCTTCTGATCAATCTTCATCATCGAATTCTATTCATACAATTGTGCACCCTGACCACCAAATTTCTGAACATAATAGCAAATGGACTAAGGATCATCCACTTGAAAACATAATCGGTGAACTCGAAAGACCAGTTTCCACTTGGCTGCAATTACATGAGCAAGCTCTTTTCTGTTACTACGATGCTTTCCTCACTGCTGTTGAACCCAAGACGTATAAAGATGCTTTGACTCAAGCCTATTGGATTGAAGCAATGCAAGAAGAACTTAATGAGTTTGAACGACTTGAAGTATGGGAGCTCGTACCCCGACCAGACAAAGTTATGGTGATTACTTTGAAGTGGATCTACAAAGTGAAACTAGACGAACTGGGAGGAATTTTGAAGAACAAAGCTCGATTAGTAGCCTGTGGTTACCGTCAAGAGGAGGGAATCGATTTTGAAGAGTCTTTTGGCTTCGTATGCCAGATTAAGGCTATAGGAGGATTTTTCTACCGCGTTTGGCTGCATCATTATTAACATGGTCGTGATTACCAAATGGACGTGAAGATGCTTTTTCTGAATGGTAATCTGCGAGAAGAGGTTTATGTTAGCCAGTCGGATGGGTTCGTGGATAAAGATAACCCCAATCACGTGTATAAGCTAAAGAAAGCTCTTTATGGGTTGAAACAAGCTCCACGCGCGTGGTATGATATGTTGTCTTCGTTCTTGATATCCCAAGACTTCTCCAAAGGCTCAGTGGATCCTACATTGTTCATCCGCAGAGACGGCAAGGAATTACTTCTGGTACAAATTTATGTCGATGATATTATCTTTGCTGCATTTACACCTGAACTTTATGATCTATTTTCTAGAATCATGTGTTCAAAATTTAAGATGTCAATGATGGGCAAAATCTTATTTTTCTTAGGATTACAGATTTCTCAAAGTCCCAGAGGCATCTTTATTAACCAGTCAAAATATGCCCTTGAATCTTTAAAGAAGTACAGTTTTGACTCTTGTGACCCAGTGGATACTCCCATGGTGGAGAAATCCAAACTGGATGAGGATAAAGAAGGGAAAGCTGTTGATACATCACACTATCGTGATATGATTGGCACCCTCCTTTATCTTACAGCCAGTAGACCTAGCCTACAATTTTCTATATGCATGTGTGTCCGGGATCAGACTTGGCCTACCGAAAAGCACTTAAATGCGGTAAAAAGGATCTTTCGGTATCTAAAAGGAACCGTACATCGAGGACTATGGTATCCGAAGGATTCTTCGATTGCTCTAAACACATTTTGCAGATGCGGATCATTCTGTCTGTCAAATACAGCGCCGTACACGTCTGGAAGGATGCCAACTTATTGGGTGTATAACTTGTTAGACTGTCGTTCTAAAAGGCAGAAAAACCTGCGATATCCATAGCGGAAAGTCTGAATATATTGCATTTGTCCCAGGCTGTTGTGCTCAAAATCCTTGGATGAGATCACAGCTTACTGACTAGCTGTGGATTCACTAAAAATTCTAATGTAACAGAGATAACAAAGTCGCTATTTGCCTTATGCTGCATACAACGTTCAACTTTCCAGATCCAAGCTATAGACACATAATTTCACTTTACTCAGGAACAAGTTAGAATTGAGGTGATCGAACTTTACTTTGTCAATACGGAATATCAACTGGCAGACATCTTCACTAAATCTCTTGCCGAAATAGAACTGATTTCTATCAACAAGCTGGGAATGTGAAGTTTACGCCAAGACTCTAAACAATTGGCAGATGAAGTTGATGAATAGAAGTGGTACCTATTCAAATATCCTATATAATATGTATATATTTTAAAAACCATAAAAACCAAAAAGAGTTTTCATTTTTTTCTTTTTAAAAATTTTTATAAAAACAAAATACAAAAATATAAAATTTTAAAAACCAAAGAAAAAATTAAAAAATAGGAAAACATAAAAAGAGGTAATAAGGCAGTCTTTCTGAAATCGCTAACTTGACCGTCTTAGAAATTCAATTCAATAATGATACGACCCTGTAAATAAAGTACGTCAGAAGTTCCAAATGTTTTCAAAACATGCCAAATGGCTTGCTATTATTTCAGATAGCAACCCGGTCATCATCTTAAAGGCAAGTATTCCGTCAAAAAGGAAACTTGACCTCTCAACGGGAATTCATTCTCGGGCATGGTCTACTTTATGACCATGCAAAGGCTTGTGATTACTTTGCATCACAACTCGTGCTTTCTATGTTTCCATAAGTGTACGTGTCAGTGCGCTTATGTGTTAAAATAAGAGAAATCTTATTTTTATTGGTAAAAAGTTGTCTTCACAATGAATCAGTGTTTTCAGTAATCACAAAAAGATTTTTCAAAGACAATTAGACCACTCAAACAATGACAACAGCTCTTTAAATAGAAAACGGGTCATTATTTGAGGGGGAGAAATAGTCATCAAATAATCTTTTAAAACGGTCTTTCAAAATAAGTCACGTAACTACACAAGCTTTAGATGTCATGTGTTTAAAACTTTATGGACTTATTTGCAATCTAAGACTTAGTTGATTCTCACAGACTAGATTTAAGCTTATCAATTCTTCGAACACGATCTCTAGTATACGTGCGTACTAGGTTTTGCTGATTCTGAGGTATCAAAACCAGCAAGGGGGAAGGAATAGATATACAAGAAAGATAATGAGTACACGTGATAGAATTCATAACCTATTCTTATTTTAGGTCATTCCGGGAAGACAAATGTCATAACCGCAGAGAAAATCAGTGTTTAACTTGTTACTTTCGGGTGCACTATTTCAACTACATGGGGGTAGAGATATCTTGTGATTTTAAGTATGCATCATTTAAGATACTAGGGGGAAGTGTTGTAAGAAGATTTATTCTAAGCGTGAGAAGATTGATAATGATTCAAAAAAGGCTTCCTGTAAACATTTAATCACTAACAATATTATTAAAAGGGTATAAATTTGTTATAAATAGATTACAACATAGGATGAATGATTCCTTTAAATAGTCAGTATCTCTGCAGGAAGAAATTCTACATTTGGGACTTTAAGTTGACTTAGTGTTATCAATTATCAACTACTTAGAGGGAATAATTGTGACATCCGACTTATTGACTGTGGTGTTTACATTATATTCATCACTACCATGTAAGAGAAATACGGACATCCGGGACTTAATTGAACATTGAGTTGCGGTTCAGTTTAATTGTGTACTTCAGATATACTGGGCTTTATTACATCAAGACGCTTGATGCGGTTTGCAAGAAAGTTCAAAGTCTACTCAAGACAGAATTGATGGTTTAGGGGGGAAGCTAAGACAACATCAACACCAACAACACGAGCTCAAGGTTACAAAAGTATCTTGAATATGTTCTATCCTCGGGGAGTTGATGCAAAGACCATCATAATTGGAAAGAAAGTAGAAGCATCTGAATAGTGCATCGAACAGAGAAAGATCAGATTGACAACCTCTTGAAAGAAAGAAGGTTAATGAGGAGGAAAAGTTCGATGGTGGGAGATTGTACGAAGGAGACCTACGGCGGCTACAAAGGACCATATGATTTCATCAATGATGTCCTATCAATCAGGTCAAGTCTTCGTATACAATAACCAGGTTGACTATGATACTTAAATAGTAAAAGACATAGGTTAATGTGGGTGTTCGAGTACGATGATTTTTCAAGAATTTTTCACAAAATTCAAAATCTTTCGAAATTTTGTACTCAACACTATATCAATAATTTGAGGGAGAGCATTAAAATGTTCCTATAAGTTATTTTGCAACATTTTATCCCCGGACGTTTAATCAATTGATATCCAAAATATCAAGGGATTAACATTTTAGATAAGGGGAGAGAATGTGATTTAACTGAATCTAACTTGTATCGAAATGTGATCATATAATCATGGACTCAGTACACTCTACACTTAGCATGTACTACGATATCGATGCACATGTTAAGGGGGGCTTTAGTGATATGAATGAACTCTCAAAGTGTAAAATCGTTTATGATATATTATATCAAACACTAGAATGAAATTTTCAATTTAATTTTGAAGATGTGAGAAAAACCCAAAAGACCGACAAGTAACTTCAAATTAAGTGAAGTTATTAAAGGCGGTTAGCTTAGGAAATTCAAACATCACCATGAACCAACCCCGAAACACGAAGGGGATCTACCCATGCGGCGCGATTAAACCACTAGCAAAGTGATTAGAACCAAGGTATGATACCCAAAGAGAGATTATAAGTGAGGAAATCATAGAATAATGCGACTGAGAAAAGAGAGGCTTAACACAGGCGTAACAAACCCTAAAACACAATTTGTCAGTTTAGAAGTCTCGGAAAGCATTGAAGAGGGGTCTTAAAGAATGAAACAAAGAAAATGAAAGGATAAAGGGTGTAAAGAAAGAAGCGCCCTCATACACATAGGCAGAAACCGGGCATTAATACAAAAACTGACGGAACCGACAAGGTGTTGTCCGACATTACGACAGATCATAGACCGCGTGACCTATGCACAACCCCTCACTCCAGCCCACTCTAAATGGTCTCAACAAAAGAACTCATGTTTCATTTCTCACGGAGAATTACACCGCATCTTCCCAAAATCGACTTTCTCACTCCGAGTTACTTTGAATTATTGAAAAGGTGGCCAGACTGAGCACCAGCCTGCCGACTCACTAAAATCCATAAGTCTCTATATGAGTCATAGAGCCAAAAGAGAATCACTCCCATAAATACTACCACATTAGGACCACTTGATCCAATTATCATTGCTAAGTCACGACGAATGAATAACAAGAATATATATTAAGCGTCCTACACAATTATCCTTGTGATTTTGCCAAACATCAAAGTGAATCATTCACAATGTCAGATGGAAATCCAGCATTGAGACCAACATCAAACAACTTATGGAGGAACTTGTGCGATTCTTTATTAACTCAGACTTGTGACAACTGAAAGAAACATGGTGCGATCTATAAGAAACAAACTTGTTCCAGGATATGAATTTGACGATTGATGATGAAATTATTTGAAAATGATCAAAACTCAAGATATGTCCCACAAAACCACTTTACAAGTGACACTCGAGTGAATTTCAAATCATTATTCTATTTGCAATCGGTGAGACAGTAACTCACTGGTTTACTCTTAACCGTGTTGTCTGGTTTGAGACAGTTCCGGAAAGAGGAAATGATGAGTTTGATGAATCTTAATTGCAAATGTGTAAGAAAGATTCTATACTTCAGCTGGAAATCCTGTCAAGGAGATTCTTCTTAAATTGAATCTACCTGATCATAGGTCGATCCTTACAGATTCAAAGGTTACTCTAACCACACCTGGACGAATGACAAAGACATATTCGTCCCCCAGATTTATTGCTAACTGTTTAAATGCAGGATACGTAAAGATGGTGGTGAAGGTACCTGATTCCAGCTGACTCACAAGATTCATAGCCACATGCTCATACCAGACCGACAAACATAAAGACATAATGAAAGCTCAAGTACATGTTTCAAGACTTCCGCTACTCGGATACTGTACGTCTTTCTTGAAGTGACGAAGTATTAAAGTCAACGAATCTCAAAGAAGTTTCCGTCACTCTGATACCGAACGTCTTTCTCGAAGTGACGAAGTGTTAAAGTTAAAGAATTTCAAGAAAAGATGCAACATTAAAGCTTTTCAAGTCAACAAATCAAGATGGCGAAACGAGATTATACTTGGTTGATGATCTCATAGTGCTCAAGATCACATATTCACTTACAAGTAAAGATAAAGGAACAAGCTCAAGCCGAAAGTCAAGATTCCTAACAACATAATCACAAAGAAAGTCAAGTTACGAGCTAAAGAAAGCATAATTCTGTGCAAGGAACCAATGATCACAAACGAAAGTTTGATGATAGAAGAACCTTCACTAACAACAACAACTACCATAACAACAACAACAACCGCAACAATGATCACCACCAACAACAGAATAGAAGGCAGGAAACCTTCAGGGCTTATGCTGCCACCCCGACTAAAAACAATAGGTATGCTGGAAACTATCCCTGGTGTATGAAATGCAATCTGCATCACACAAGGCCTTGCACTATCAAGTGTCAGACTTGCCATAAGGTAGGTCATCAGACCAGGAACTACAAGAACAAGGGGCCAGCCACTGGAAGCAACCTGCAACCAGTGTCAGTAACTTGTTATGCCTATGGAGAGAAAGGGCATTACAAAAATCAATGCCCAAAAGAAAACAAGGGTGCCTATGGGAAAGCATACATGCTAAGGGACAAAGAACGCTCCCTAAGACTCGAACGTAGTCACGAGTACGTTCCTTCTAAACCAACATCTAGCTAAAGTATTATTTGATTCTAGAGCCGATAAAAGTTTTGTATCTATATCTCGTGCTTCTATGCTTAACATTCTACAAATTCACTAGATACTACCTATGACATTGAATTGGCCGATGGAGACCTAGTAAGCACTAATACCGTCATCCAGGGTTACACCTTGATTTTGTTAAACCAACTTTTGAAATTGATCTCATGCCGATTTAACTCGGTAGTTTCGACGTCGTCATTGGTATGGATTGGTTATCCAAGTATCATGCTAAAATTTTCTGTGACGAGAAAGTCGTCCACATTCCAATCGACGGTGAAACTTTGATCATCCGAGGTGATCGAAGTAAAACACGACTAAGCCTCATATCCTGTATAAAAACCGAAAGGTATATATCCAGGAGATCTGTCTTTCTTCTTATCTTTCAGAATGTGTCATCCGATTCGGAAAGCGAGGAAAGCTTAACCCCCGATACATTGGACATTGCAGGATCTTTAAAAGGGTCGGTCCAGTGGCATATACACTTGAACTTCCTGAAGAACTCAGTAATGTTCACAATACTTTCCACGTTTCTAATCTAAGGAAATGCCTATCTGACGAATCTCTTATCATTTCAATAAAAGAGCTCCGACTCAATGACAAACTCAATTTTGTGGAAGAACCAGTTGAAATTATGGATCGAGAAGTCAAACAACTAAAACAAAGTCGTATTCCTATAGTCAAAGTAAGATGGAAGTCTAAAAGAGGACCAAAATTTACGTGGGAATGCGAAGATCAAATTCGTGCCAAATATCCACATCTATTTTCAAACATCACTCCAATATTCAACTAAATCTCAAGACGAGATTTCTTTTAAGGTTGGGAGACTATAACAACCCACAATTTTCCTCAATATAATTATCCATCTATTAAATTAGATGTAACCATTTTCATGGAAATATTTTTTTCTTTATTCCATGCATAATGTAATGTAACTTACATTACCAAAGTAAACGAGCTCACGCAACCTACCAATGCCAATTTTATCAACGTTTATAGCAAGTAAACGTTATAATATGTCAAGAAATATGTTTTAATTAGCATTTCACCATATGTTATCTATTTAACGTACCTTTCATAACATTTAATTCAAAACGGATTTCATACGTTAATGTTTATATCAAAACCCTGATTTCATGTAAAGTTTACATACAATACAAATGTACAAGCTTATAAGACAAGTGTACAAGTTATCTATGTAAAATATTTAAATATAATTCCCTCCTAAACCAATGTACCACCCCTTGAAGCACAATGTACAATCTGACAATGCATAGAATTCAAAATATACATTTTCCTTCCATTTTTCTAAAGGATTTCGTACAACCTCTTAGACACAAGTTACAAGTACTCAATGCACCACATTTGAATCCTAGTTTCCCTTTAACACTCGTCCCAACCCAAAAACCTAACCCGAAAACCCTAGCAAACCTGATGCCACTTAAACTAGTTCGAACAAAGTTCATAGTTAAAACTTTCAGAATTTGACCAGTTGATAAAACATAGGATCTGGGAAAAATCAATAGGTGTTGAGTATTAAGAAAAAATACTAAGTTGTAGCCCTATGTCTTGTGATCATTTTTTCGGGTGACGCGACCTGATTCGATATCGGATGAATTAGTTATAGCTGAAATGGCAAAGGTGCGCAGATTCTGCACACCTGTAGTAAATGGCTGTTATCTCTAGATTTTTGTATAGTAACCCCTAAATATGTAAAACTAAAAGTTGTAGAGGACTCAAATATCTAACCATGCTCACTGGTTTGAGCTTAATCGGAATTACGGTTTGTAAATGACAACCATTTCACCGGGACTGATGTTGGCTGTCCAAAAACAGCCATGACCTTTAATGATGTATCAACCAAGCACCCTCACTACCACCTTATCACCACCTTGGGCTCCAAGTAAAACTCCTTGGGCACCACTCTTCACTCCTTGGCCACCACTCCAAGTTTACTTGGCCACTACTCCAAGTTTACTTGACCTCCACTCCATTCGTCCCTATATATATAGCCGAAACACACCCATACCTTCATAACTCACCATAAACTCAAACACATACTTGAAATGGTGTTCTAGCTGAGCTAAGGAAGAATAGGAAGAAGGTTAAGCTAAGTAGGAAGCCAAGATTAAGAAAGAGAAGCTCTTGATTCATCTCCTAAGGATTTCGGGTTATAATTGCTTGTTTCGACCCATTTCATCATTTCGTGTACTAGTAAGTCTTCTATCTAGTTCAATAAGCTCTAGTTATGTTTAAGATCATGTATGAACCTTGTTTTAATC
Organism: Tanacetum coccineum; assembly: GCA_026074375.1. NCBI lineage: Eukaryota > Viridiplantae > Streptophyta > Magnoliopsida > Asterales > Asteraceae > Tanacetum > Tanacetum coccineum. The sequence goes on from BQNB010011526.1 coordinate 50,799, forward strand.
CTTTGATCAAGCCAAACCATGTTAGAAACCCTAAACTAAAACCGAACCCTAATCGAACCCTTAAAACTCTAAAACCCTAAAAAGCTCTTTTTGTAAACCTAATAAGCTATAAGCCATAAGCTGTTGTAATAAGCTATTTCTATAAGCTCACTTATCACTTTTATAATCATTAAAACTTATCCTAAAAGCTCTAACCCATCGGGTTAATTTTTCTAAACCAATCATACCTAATCCTAAAGTTAAACTACAAGGGCTTATTTTTCCATATTTCAAAAGTTAAGGGTTTAAATGTTAAAAGATATAAAGTAAAGGGTTAAAAGTGTAAATTAATATTTATCAAGGGTATATATAGTCATTTTTATATTCTCAAGGGTATAAAATGTAATATTTTTATATTAATTATAAAAATATATTTAAACATTATAAGACTCGATTTTATTGAAACCCGACACATTTATTGTTTTATTCATCGATCGAAACATTAAAAAATCAATTATGTTAAATATTTAACAATAATTTATCATAACACTATCTACTGAAAAAACTTAAGAAGATAAAATCCTATCATTTAAACTATAACATATCACGTTATTGTAGAATTTCATGTGAGGGCTTTCATTTGGGTAGACGTTTTGACGAGTTACTGGATTACTAAGTAAAATGTCTAGCTCCACAAACATTTTACTACAATTGACCTCTGATAATGATAGCTCGAACAGTGAGACGATGTTTTTCACGAACTAATAAACCAAAATCATTTACGTTAACCTTTATGAAGTAAAGTTTGAAATATAAATAATCAAACTAAAACTTGACATATTACCCCAGGTTGCGTGACGAGGCCATTTATTTCCACTTGAATTACTTTTTCACATCAATCAATTACCTTATCAAGGTGAGTTCATAGTCCCACCTTTACATGTTTTCTAAACTCCGTGGGGAGATACATGTTATAAACATGAATACAAGTATTTTCCAACTGTATGCTATCCTGATATATTATTGCCTAAGTACCTCCATTTGCTAAAAGGCTCACTATCATGAATCGTTAATTACTTTGCGAAGTAAGCGCGAATGCCGTGAATGGATCTATTATGATTGAACTTCCCGGTCCAGGTTTTGGTACATACATGGCCAGCGGACGCATTTCATTTGAGGAACTCCCAGGAGTTTTGGCAAAGCACGCCCCCTGGGGCAACAACTTATGAATAACATTTACCTTAATGCTTTCGTGTCATGACTTATAGCAAATTATTAATACTGTTTACCATGATAATTGTAATTGTATAATTTATTACCACTTATGAATGACTTAATATTCAACCATTTTATTACAAACCTATGATTTCACTCAACCTTGTGTTGACTTTTTTAGCATGTTTTATCTCAGTAACTAAAGGCAGTTTAAGGCACAAGTGGCATGGGGATTGAAGGCAAGCCAAACTTGTTATCATTCCACCCTTTATGTTTTTTTAAATGTATTTGGAACCTCCATTGTCCAACTCTGATATATTATTGAATGATACTAAATTTCAAAACTACTCATTTGAGTCATTTTTCTAGGATTATGACTGTTGATATCAAGAAGTAATATCCCCAAAATAACTCCGCTGCTATGTCATTATCGGGGTGTTACAAATAAGCCTTCGTAACTATCCTTCAATTAGCCATTATGCTTATCCTATAATTAGGTTTAATATACGAAACATAGCATAGATGGTAATTTAGACCAAATTAAAAACAACATATTTATTGAAACAAACCGGCAAAAACCGAGTATTAATAGCCTCTCAATGATAGGAATCTTATATGACTATCACACAAAATCCCACAAATTCCAACCCCAAAAAATGTGAGGTTCGCATTAGAACTATAAGGGACTTCAGGTATCCATTTTTGATACCAAAGATAATTTATTACCTATAAGCATGTTCGAGTTTAATGTTTGAAAGCAGTCAGGATGTGTCTATTCCGACGTTACTGTGTGTAGGTAAAAGTTTCTTTGTCGTCTTTTCTAGAACATTGGTATCAGTATTAAATTAAATTAGTGTAACCGGTAGTGTAAATTAAATTCTAGAACATTGTTTTTTTTTTTGCATGAAGTCCCGAGACTTGCATAGTAAAGTATTAGATTTGCTAAAAAGAGGCACACTAGGATTAACTCATGTTTTAAAAGCACTGTAATTGTTATAGGTCACCTCGATCATATAACTATCCCGCACCCTTGCCATGCACTCATTTTTAGTGTAGGATACCCCTAGTACAACCCTCCGAGCCTATCCTTTCACGTTCTTGTAATCACACACCCAAATCGCCAAAGTCCGTACCTTTATGTACTCGCTTTTAGTACATTATTGTTTTAACCCAAGTTAATTATTGAGTACATGGTTGCTAAGTCCTTATCCTTGTAAATACAGTTTTGGGACGATTAGGATTCATGGTAGTATTTATTTTTAACGAACGCATGGGTAAAAAGAAAAAGTTTAGTCAATACTCCATAATGTTTGTACAAATAATCTCCATTTTATTTTGATATAACTCAATTAAGGGTCATTATTAGATTGTAATTTCGAGTTGTAAAAATTTTAAGTGTAGGGTGTGTTATAAACCCCAAGTTAAAGATGTATATGTTCGAGAAAAAAAGAAGAGAAAAATAGAAAAGAAAAGAGAAGAAGAGATGATGAAGATTTTTGTATAGTTTGTATATCGTGTTCGAGTCTTTGACTTAGCAACACAAGGCAGTGTATTCGTATAAATTAATTAGCTAACACTTTCCTCCTAAAATTCACACCAAAAGTCTTCTCCCCCAAATGTAATCCATCTATTTCCATTTCCATTAATGTTATCTTACACCTGCACCCCACAACCCTTAAAAGACCTCTTTGATAGTAATGACTAATACTTGCGCCTAGCGGTGGAGGTTTGATCCTTTACCAAGCCTATGGTAATTTATATGCTATGACAGGTAATGAGTGGTTAATTTTTTCCGTTTCCCAAAGGTGTTATCAATTTATATCACGCCGATAGATTAGAGAGAATCCCAAACACGTTATTAATCTGCTAGTATATAACAACCCACAATTTTCATCAATGTAATTATCCATCTATTAAATTAGATGCAATTTCCATCAATGTAATATCTACTTATGTAATTTTAAGTACAACAACCATTTTCACACGGGAAATTTTTCACTTTACTTCACCTATTTTATGCAATGTAACTTGCATAACCTAATAAAAAACCGAGCTCACGCAACCTACCTATGCTAAATTCCATCAATGTTTATAGCCATAATGTTATAATATGTCAAGCCATATGTTTTAAAACTCCTCTTTATCATAACGTTATCTATTTAACGTACTTTTCAAATGTTATTACAAAATGGATTTCAAGTTAACGTTTATATCAAAACCTTAACTTCATATAAATGAAATATATTCAAGCTTGGCAAGGCATGTGACAAGTGTACAATGCATACTTTTGAATATTAATTCCCTCCAAAACCAATGTACAACTTCTTTAAACTTAAAGTACAATTCGACTATGCATGAATTCAAACTAGCTTATTTTCTCTCCATTTTCATTCTAAATTCCGTACAAGCTCTTAGGCATAAGTTACAAACACATAATTATCAACATATAAACCCTAAACTATCCTAAACCTTAACCCTAACTCGAATTAAACCAAAACCCTAACCGAAAAACCCTAATGACCCGAAACCCTTTAAAACTTATAAAACTAATCCTAAACCAAGCTAGCACCCTTCTACTTCTAACCATGTCATCACCCCATAGCCTAACAACTTGTCTAAAGCACACCCTTCATGCAACCCAGCTTAGCAAAACTTGCACCCAAATTCTCCATGTCGACCACCTTTGGTACCCGAAACCATCTCTACCCCTTTTAAATCACCTCTCCAAACTAGTTCATTAGCCCCTCATACTCAACCTAGATCTATACCCTTATCACTTCTGCACCTAAGCAACCCTTGGGGGCCACCACTATAACCCATAGCCTTGGCTCACCAAGGTTTTGAGCCCAGATAAGAGAGACCACAGGAGCGACCACCCACGGGACGACGGAGATTTAGGGAGGAAGCGGGGTGTAGGGAGCCACGTGGGGGGCAGGCTGGGGGCTGATAGAAGGACAGCTAGAGCGATGTTATCGAGGGCGACACATCTCTATATATCATTACAAAGTCCATCGAGAGGTTTGCTACTATAGTTTGGGGTGTTGGATGAGAGCGTGTATTACCGAGGGATAGAACGTATAGAACAAAAGGAGCTTTTTATCTATTTAGAGACGTGCCAATCAATCAAGCCAGCAGTACACCACACCTTAGAGTTGATATCATGATCTATGATTACATAAAACAGATCGCATATCATATATGAACCTATACGTACGGTACGTTTTCAACAGGTCGGGAATGTGTTATGTTTAAGGAGGGTCCGCTTTGTATATTGAGTAAGATTTGTGGATGGTTAAATATGGGGGGGGGGTTGGTTTTTTTTTTTGTGTATTATTTTTTTTTGGGGGGGGGGGGGGGGGGGGGGGGGGGGGGGTTTTTTGTTTTTTTTGGGGGGGGGGGGGTTTTATTTTTTTTTTTTTTTTTTTGTGTGTTTGGGTTTTTTTGGTTTTGGGGTTGTGGGGGTTTTGGGTTTTGGGGTGTTTGGGGTGTTTTTTTTTTTTTGGGGTAATGGGAGATTGGGAAGGTAGTGGTTTGGATTTAGTGGAATTGTAGAGGATGGTTTGTTGATTGTGTATGAGGGGATAGAAGTGTGATTTAATTTGATTATTTTTGAAGTTTAATTAAGTTACACTAATAGTACCCTATTACCCTAAAAACCGGATTTAGTGAAATCATTAAGCTAAAGACATAAGCTATTTAATAAGATATTCTAATAGCTAATTTATCATTTCTAACGCTTGAAAACTAATCTTAAAACCTAAACCCATTGGGTTTAATCTTTTTAAAAAACCAAACGAACCCGTTTTTGGATTTTTAAGCTACAAGCCTTTTTCATAACTTTATAAGCTCATAAAAGTACTTATTTTAGCTTATAGTAATAAGCTTAACCTGCAAAAATTGATTTCTAAATCAAAAATATCAATATTTATGGTTTTGACTTTTTTTTTGTTTTATAAAAAATTCCAAATGGTTTCATGCAAAGGGTATATATTGTAAATATCTTGAAACTTAAAACTTTTGGGCCAAAATGTAATTATCTAAAGTTAAATTCCATGTTTATTTTGTCATACTTGAAAGTTATAGGTTTAATATTTTACAAAAAAAAATTACTTAAAGGGTTATTTTGTAAATGTATATATATCAAGGGTATAGTATTTGTCATTTCGTATTTCACAAAGAATATAAAATGTAATATTCTTATATTAATTATAAAAAATATATTTAATATTATAAGACTCAATTTTATTAAAACCCGACACAATTGTCGTTATCATTCATCGATCGAAACGTTATAAATCAATTATGTTATATATTTAACATAATTTATCATCCCACATAGCTTCATTAGAAAGAAATTGATACGCTATAAAATATACTAATATAATATTTCAACAAGAGCAATTAAGAAAATTCCCTAAGGAAAATTCACTCTTTAAAATATATATATATATAATATATAATATACGTATGTTTACCGGAAAGTATGATTTCCCAGGTCGTTTTCCCAACGATTTGAGAAATTGAAACCTCGCTTGATATTGGATATTGATTTGAATGGGTTCGAAGATTGATTGGGTTTTCTATAACTACTAATTAAAAACAAGCAATTAAAAACAATTAAAGCACTTAACAAATAACGGGAAACAAATAAAACGCGACAATTAAGCAAGTAAACTAAATTTAACTCCTAAAAATGTAAACTAAATTTCTAAACCTAAGATAGGACAAAAGAAAATTTTAGGAAAAAGAAAAACATTTTTTTGATTATTTTTGAATTTATTATGAATTTAAATCTATTTTAATCTAATTAAATCCTAAAAAAATAGCAAATTAAGTACTAAAAAAATGATTTTTAAACTTAGAAAAGTCTAAAATAACATAAAAACTCAGAAAACTATTTTTAAAATTAAAATCCTATTTTTAAAATTAAAAATAAAAGCTCAAAAATGAAAATTAAGATCTAAAAAGTGTAAAAATGATTTTACTGAATGTAAACCTAAAGCTATTTTTTATAAAACTAAAAACTATTTTTTTGTATTTTTATAAAACTTTTTTCTATTTTTTATTGATTTTTTAAGATTTTAACTTTCGAAAAACTATTAAAAATAAACTAATTGATAAAAAATTACGAAAAATTCAGGAAAAATCTAAAATGTAACAAAGATTAATAGAAAATTATAAGATTCAACTCAGCTTATTAAATAAGCTGAGTAAAGAGCTTATAAGGCTATGGCTTTTTAGTAAAATAAGAAAAGGAAGTGTGATTAACAAATAAATGTTGCAAGTTATGACAAGTGAAAAGTCCCAAGGGCAGTGGTAAGGCGTGTGGTTTGTGTAGGTGAGGTCTCAGGTTCGAGGGTGGCTTACACCCTTTTTGCACTTTTTATTTATTTATTAAAAACTGAATATTAGGGCTTATAGAGGACACAAAAGTAAGCTATTTTAATAAAAGGGACATAAGCTTAAAACCACTATTAAGCTCTTAAACAGCTTATCAATAAGCTGCCTTCAGAAAGTGGGGATTTCCCCTTGGTTTTACTTATAAGCTTGTAAAAAGCTCATTTTAAGCTCAATTTTCAAAACAAAAGAAGTTCTGAATAGCTAATGACTTGCTTAAACTAATTATGAAAAGAAATCTAGGCTAGAAACTCTGAAAGGCAATTGAAATTGACAAGGAAGGCAGCAAACTCAGGAATAAGACTTAAGAGCTCAAAATTAATTTTAAGCTAAAAGACTCAATAAGCCAATTTAGAACTTAAGCTTTTGAAAACTACTTTACCTAGATATAAGCTAGGTAACTAAATCATAAAAACTTAAGTTATAAGCTAGAAATTAAAACTTAGAAAACTACTTAAACTAAGAACTGTTTTTGGGCTTTTTGACTCTTTAGTGACTTTTAAAAGCAATTGTACTATAGTAAATAAGCTTTGAAACTAAAAATAAGTCTTAAACTGAATTAAGCTATACCTAATCTAAATCCTACTTTAACTTTAGAAGCTAAAACCTATGATTACCTAGCTAAAAATTAAGCAAAAAGTGACAGCAGGAACAGCTTAGTTCCTGCTGATGCACTTTGCACAAGTGCAAAACAATAGTGCAGGTTACCTAAGGGGTAATCCTGCACTTAGAATCACTCAAGTGAGTGAGGCAAACAAGATTTAAGTACACACAAAAGCTTAAAGAACTCAAATCAAACTTAAGCTTTCACACTTAAGCTACAAATTCCCCTGGTGCAGGAATACTTAAAATAGCCATAACTTTTTGATTTTTTTACAAACTAACTTGTGAAAACTCTTTTCCTATTGTTTTTAACTGAAATCAAAGCTGTCTCAAAAGGTTTGCACAAAAACTTTTGACTTTTGATAGTCAAATAAGCTTAAACCAAACACTCCTTTAACTCATTGACAGATTTAATAAAAACTTTGGGAATGAATTCTAACTTATTAACCTATGATACCAGATGATTAATAGCTTATAACTATCTTAACTAACATGATCTAACAACTAATTAACTAGATATCAAAGATCTATACTAAGCTATCTAATATTTTTGGTTTTTTATGGTTTATAAGACAGAAATGAAAATCTAACTTCTATAACTAATAATCTAACAATATATGATCAGAAGCACAAATAAGCATAAGTCAACACAATTAAGCAATAAGCATAAGTAAATAAGCAGAATTTAGACTAATAGGTACTTAAGTAGAAATTAAGCTAAAGAATAAGTAACAATGAAATTTAAAAGAGGACTTACAAGTGGCCTAGCTAAAACAAGGCTTGATGGCTCTTAGAGCTTTGCTACAAGCTCCCTAGCTTATAATTAAGCTAGGGTAAAAGTCTTTGGGAGCTCTTCCAAATTAAGCTCCCCTTCCCAAAAGCTACAATCCATTATGTCCAAGGTAAATAGGTATTTTGAAGCTGGTTTTAAGAATAAAAGTATGATTAGGGAAGGTTAAGCTCTATCATGAGCTTATAGACTTATGAGAGCTGAATTTGAGCTTAATAGAGCTTATTAAGACAGATTTTAGCTTATGAATGAAAGAGATTAAGAACATTTAAAAGCAAACACTAAATTTATTTAACTAAAAGCTTTGATTACATTATATAAAAGAGGATTACAACTGATTAAAAAAACAAATTACAATAAGAAAAATTCTATAAGCTATTCTAGGTGAAAAAGCTAGAAAAGAAAGGAACATCGTGTGTGTGTGATGGGGGTGCTATTTATAGCACCATAGTGAAGCTTCTAGGCCTTTGAGTCTCTGCACGCTCCTCTTAATCTACACCCTTAAATTCTTCAATCATTGGATCTTAAGTTTTAGCCGTTGGATCAAATGCATACTCATACGGATTGCCAAGCTGTCATTCTTTGATGTGACAGCTTGTGCTAGTTGTGTGAGAGCATTTAGTGTAAAAATTTAGATTCACCTGTGCTTTTCCACTTGAACACATCCTCTGCTTGAGCCCAATGAGCCCATTGAAAGCTTTGATAAGACTATTTTGACCTTGTTATTGTGTAAGAGAACCCTTGAATAGTCCTTTGCATCCCTCAATTGTAGAAAGCCCTTTGATTGTGACAACTTGGTAAAATGGAAGTGACGATGAACAGTTAATTGTTCTTCGCGCCATTTGTTTTAACTGAAAGAGGGTAAAATCGGTTGAAGTTTGAGGAAATTGCAAATATAGCCCTTGTGTTTGTTTTATAAATGGTGTAGTGTAAAAAGAGATTAGCAATTGGCAGTTTAAGTCCTTGTGGTTTATGAAAAGGGTAAATGGGCTAAGGTTTTGGGCTTATAGATCCGGGTGAGGCCCATTTTGGCTTAGGGACCATTTATGGACTTTTCTGAAAGTTGAGGGGTGTATTGAAACCATTTAGGTCTTTGGTTGTTGACTTTTGATACCAAAGATTGACCTAGAGTTTGACTGTAGATTTGACTTTTTCTGGCTTTGGCTTCCGGTTTTTGTACACTCTTCCGTTCTCGTGTCCGTGTTTGCTTGTTTTTGATGGTTTTCTTGTGATTTTTGATATATCCGTACCTGCACACACAAAACACAAATACAAGCACATTTTTGCCTTTTTTGGTTTGTTTTGGGTTTAATTGGGTTATTTTAGGTACAAACGGATATGTGTATTTTACACTTATCAAAATTCCCCAAACTAAACGATTGCGTGTCCTCACGCAATATCACATGCCTTATAACCAAATACCTCGAAACTTCCCCAAACTAAACCTTTAAAAAGTATCACAAGTTATAAAACACCCGACTTCCCATTTTCAAAGATTTTTCTCTTTTTATGATTTTTCTTGATAATTAACTACCTAACTACAACTTATTTGTGTTGACATAATGTAATGTTTTCATTACCTTGTTGGTAACTTTTAGGATCATAGAACAAAAAGCACAATTAAGTGTCAAAAGATAATTTCATCATCCCCGATTTTTCACTTTTCCCATGCTAAGCTTAAAAACAAGATCATTGTTAATTACAAGTCATGACACTAACACTACTCATAAATATTAATTGTGTTCTTACTTTTCCTCCCGCAAATCCTATTTTTGTATCTCAGGATTTTACTTAAGTCATATACCCGAAGGCTCTTTAAGACTTTTTGTTTCGATATTTATTCATTCCGAGAATAAAGTGTAATGGTTAAGAACGTAATAATTAACTCCTAGCCCTTTTCAAAAGATCAAATGTCATCAAGAATAAAGTCCACATCGAGGCAACCAAAATTTGGCTTTTATTAGGCTACTTAAGCAAGGCACCATTCATGTCATATACCCTAAGGCTCTTTAAGACATGAATGGACCAATCTTATTTGCACCATATACCCTTAGGCTCTTTAAGGCACAAAGTAAGACAAAAATTAAGCAACATTATTAAACCTCAGTCCTTTAGTAGGCTACAACATCGGCCACGCCTCCGACAAGATGTAGCAAACATATTTCGACTTTTCAAGTTGTAAATCGAGCTTGAATAGCATAAAAGTTTTTGGTTTGGTTTTCTAAATCTACTAAAAAGGAAAGCATAAAAAAGAAAAGCTAAACTTTTGGTTTTAAACTATTTTATTAACTAAAAATTAAACTATTTTTAAAGCTTACAAGATTATACTAAAAATTGATCTAAAAATATAAATGACTAAAATGCTTGCTAAGTGACGTGAAAAGTTCATTAAGTGCGGGCTTAGGTTTAACGAATTTAAATGACAAGTAAAATGAAATGTTCAAATAATTGACAAGAAATTAAATTGACATTAAATAAATGACGAATGTAAATCGAAAGACAAAACCTTATGACTTCATATTTTTTTCACTCTTTTTTAAAACCCGCACCATAAATTCCAAATCACTATTCACTTAAACAAGCACTACTAATCTATCTCACTACTCATAATGAAATAAAAAAATAGGCATTTAAAAAATAAAGCTACACTAAGCATGGCATAAATCAAAGCATATTATAAAACAATAAAAATAAAACTACACTAATTAATTAAAAAAAAAAAATTAGAAAATGAACCGAATTGGAGACCCGCAATTTAAACGAAATCCACCCGATTTATTTAACTAAAACAACTAATTAAAGTCGGTCTAGCTAAATAAACCCGTAATGCTCACGCCAGGGGACCTCATTAGTTGACCGGTTACCAAAAGTCAAAACACAATCAAATAAAATTGTTAAAAACTTTAACAGCTTTTTTACAATTTGCAATTTCACACTACTGTTTGCTTAATACTAGGTCCAATCCAAACATGGCCCAAACATTCAAACTTGGTCCAACAGCTAATTCAATAAACCATACGCACTACCAAATGAATTTCGAGTTTTTAGAACCATTTTAGCGGAACTTTACAAATCAAAAGACTAAATCAAATAAGCTACAGCAATGACAAGCTAAAACTTAAACAGTTTATCTCAAACGAACAACGATCGAGCACTAGATTAATTAATTTTTTATTTATTTTTTTTTTTATATATTTTTTTTTTATTATTATTTTATTATCATGTATTTTTTTTTAAAAAAAAACGTGTTCTAAATATAAAATCACAACTCTAAACTAAGTCCTATCGAAGATCATATAAGGCAATGAGGATAATTTTTAAAACTCGAATAAGTACTACTAGATTTAAAACTAAACTAGGAAATGTTCGCGAATAGAATTTAAAAGATTTATAAGCTATATCCAAAACAACAAGCTAGGAGATAATAAGCAACAAGTGTGCTTATTCGAGCAAAAGAGAAGAAAAAGTAAAGAAAGGAATGAAATAAGAAAATAAGCCGAAAGTTATTTTAATTCAATAAGCTACATCGACTAGAAAGAAAAGAAAATAGAATAAGCTAAAACAAATTCTTACAATAAACTGAAATAAGCTGCCAATATCCTTACATTAATCTGAAATAAGCCAATGACGAACTACAATAAGCTAAAAAAAAAAAAAACTAAAAGTATAAAAACTAAAATTCTAGATAACCCAAATGAAAGGTAGCAAGTTGTTTAAAATAGAGGTACAGGGGGTGGAAAATGTATATTCTTGCCATCATTTGATGAGAATGATTGAGCCAATCATTGGCTAGCATTTACACTCCCTCGGATCACGAATTGCTGCAGGGATAGAATAGCCACTCGATTTCTTCCAAGTGTCATTCTTGATAGCTTTCTTTGTACGCAGAGGTTATCCATCGTCCGATTTCTACCTTTGCAAACTTGCTGGTGATATTTTAGAAGTTTGCTTGCCATGTGTAATCACGTTTAATGGCCCGTTCATTCTCTAGTGCTTGATCAATGTATGAACCATATTGATTTAATTTCTGAGCACGTGCCCTGATGTCACTTCCTACTATATTATAATTTGATTCATTTAATTTGTTGGGCTTTTACTTATTTGGCCTGGCCCGGCCTGCTAAGTTGGTAACGAGCTGGCCCATTAAAATTCGAAGGCACCGCTGGACTCGTTTTCTTACGCTCATTCCAATTCCGTGCTCAGTTTTGTCCGGGTTCGTCTTTATTTTTGTCATTTTCTTTATATCCGTACCTGCACATACACAAACACAAAAACAACATATATTTGCAATTTTTATTATGTTTTTGGTCTTTTGGGTTCGTTTTTCATGGTAAAAAGTATGTATAAAATAACGAATACCAAATTCCACATACTTTTAGTATGCCGTGTCCTCACGCAATGTAATAAATACGCGCTTAAACTAAAAATTCCAATCCCCTCAAACTAATCACTTTGAAAAGTAGCAAAGTGCTCATCTAAAGGAATTAAGGAATCAAAAGTTAAGAAACGCCCCGTTTTTCCATTTTCAATATTTTTTTATTATTTTTTTTATGTTTTTTCTAACTTTCCATTATTTCCACACTTAATAACATTATTTTTTTTTTCTTATTATTATTTTTTTTTTTCGATAATACTTAGGATCATGGAACAAGCAAAATAAATTCATCGTCCCCAACTTTCACTTTTTCCATACTAAGCTTAAAAACAAGATCATTGTCAAATATAAGTCATGACACTAATACTACTCATAAATACTAATTGTGTACTTACTTTTCCTCCCGCAAATCCTACTTTTGTATCTCAGGATTTTACTTAAGTCATATACCCGAAGGCTCTTTAAGACTTTTGTTTCGATACTTATTAATTCAGTAATAAAGTTTTTTGTTTTTTATTGCAATGGGTTAAGAAAACGCAATAATTAGCTCCTAGCCCTTTTCAAAAGATCAAATGCAATCAAGAATAAAGTCCACATCGAGGCGACCAAAATTTGGCTTTTATTAGGCTACTTAAGCAAGGCACCATTCATTGATCAGTTACCCTAAGGTCTCTTAAGACAAGAATGACCAATTCATTGCACCATATACCCTTAGGCTCTTTAAGGCACAAAATAAGACAAAAATTAAGCAACATTATTAAACCTCAGTCCTTTAGTAGGCTACAACATCGGCCACGCCTCCGACACGATTTGCGAGCAATAACATTATTTCCGACCTTGGATTATATTAGTAAACACGGTGCCTTTTATATCGAAGCACAGTCGGATAGCGGTCGACAGAGGTATATTCTACTGATTATGACACCCGGACTCTTACCTTATATGAAACTACAACATCGGCACGCCTGTCCGACATGATGAAGTAATCAGGCAGAGATATTATTTATTATATTTTTGTTATTTTTAAGCCAAATTAAGTATTCATGATGTGTACTGCCATCCTAATAACAAAGGAATTAAGAAACTTCTATTAACTAATTATTACAAAAAAACCATACAACTTTATTTTATTAAAACATTCATGAAAAGTGAAACAGCTAATGGGAGAAAAAGCCATAATTCAATACATATGAGCTCGAATAGAAAAACCAACTTTTCTACGTTTACTATCATGATTATAAAATAACACTATCATTTCTTGTTCTTCACAAAAGAAATTTGCAAATGCTTAGCCATATAAATTCCAACTCGGCATATTTAAAATCTACTTGAGATTAGCACAAGTCTTCATTTACGTTAATAACAAATCAAGTTTAGCATGTTTAAAGTCTACTTGAGACTAGCACAAACTATCATCGTTAAATGTTAAAGAAAAAGCTAGGGTTTAAAACCGATCGGGTCAAAATTTATTTCTCGTTCTCACCTTTATTTATGCCAAAACACTTATTACATTATTTTTTACAACATTTTTCACTTTTTTTTTTTTTTTTTTTTTTTTTTTTTTTTTTGCATAAAAATTTAAAATTTTTTGCTATTTTTCATATAAATCACATATTTTTGGTGGAAAAACGGGTTACGTGAGAACAACGGCTGCAGGTATAATCAAATCGTAAGATCCCACCCCATCTAAAACTTACAAATTGTCCTCTCAATGTGAGATGCTACCCTTCATACTAATTTCAAAGCATAATCTTAATATATAAAAGGGATAATCGATAAGATTAGGATATGGAATTCCCTAAATGAAGCTGAGGATATGAAGCTCGAATAAATGGACAAAACCAAGAGCACGAGAGTCTTCAAAATCCGGGTAATCCTGGATAAAACAACACAAACCAACAAAACACGAAACACTAGAGGAAAGAAATGCAGGCCCCTCTCTATTAGTGTTAGAAAATAAGATAGAAGATAGAAAAATTGCTTGTTTTTGTTAATGAGTTCACGAGCTTGACTCCGACCCAGAATTTAATTCGCCTGGGAAGCAAAATGGAAAGTAAATCTCAATCGGGCTTTCATTAATGTTTGGATAAACATTAAAGCACATGAAAGTTCCATCCCGATGAGATGCCACCGGCTCTAAGTGGAGATGCCGGGGTCAAAGATCGATATTCACTCCGGACACTCCCTTTTTTGGTTTTTTGGAACTTGGAAGTTCTAACTGAGTATATCCCATCACGCTTTGGTTTTTTGGAAGCAAGATAAAAGAGAAACCTCGGGGTAGGTGACAAATGGGAGAAAAGTACAGATGGTAAATGTGAAGGAATCGTCCTCTTCAACATTTAGAAAAACAACATTTTCACCTTCCCTTGGGTCAAAATATTCATCATTATTAAGCACATCAAAATTGTTATTTTCGGGCTCTAAAATCTCAACATCTGGTGGTTCCGGAGGAGGACGAGGAAATGACGGATCAAAATGAAATGATTCAAACTCGGGAAGAGAGTAATTAGCATGAGTAGTGGTACTGCCACTTCTCGTCTCTTCCGTATGATCGCTAAAAGACTCGAATTCGGGTAAAGAATTATCTGAAAAAGAAAGAGAAGTTTCGGATGAATCACTATCCATGATGGGAATAGGATTGTCCTTCAAAGATTCGATATTAGAAATAAGACGACTAACGTTCAACAATTTCTCACGAAGGATAACGTCTTGGATTTGAAGAATATCTTCTAAATCAAACTCTTTCTCTTCTTGGTCGACATCATTCACCTCCTCTAGGCTAACGTACTCGATGTCCTCAAAATCATCGTCATCACTCGAAGTATCATCATTTGGATCAAAATCGGCTTCAACAATTCCCGATGGAATTGGAGCAATATGAGCGAGTTCATCGGCGAACTCCTCGAGAATAGGGTCAATCTTAGAAAAATGAACAATCGAACGTTATCTCGGTTAATTCAATGAGTTCAACAAAATCGGACTCAAATATTAACACGATTATTTCACAATATTATGCCACATCATACGTATCGTCGAAAATTCCCTCAAACTTCTTGGATTGGGACAAGGTTCTCAACACCAGACTTTATTACTTCGTCCGATTCCGTTGCCATAATAGTGTCGAGATGCTCATCCCCCATTTTTAGAGAAGTTAATCGGGCTCCTTCGATCGCGTTAAGTCGCGAGTGATTTCTAAAGGAATATAATCATCCTCGTTTCATCACAAGTAACTGAAAAGCATGTAACGACCAGGCAGCAGCATAGCTTTTCGTTCTTCGTAAGCTTTCTCTTTTTTCGACTTCGCTTCCATCTACATTAAAATCTTGCTTTAAGCTATGAAATTCTCATTTTCTCAATCTCTTCTCATATGCTTCATCAATCTCTCCTCGCTCGAAATCTTCTAATACCCAACTCATTCGTGATTTTCTTTAATTTTGCGTCACCATAATTGCTGTTCATGCATCATTTCTTCGATACTCATATCCTTTTTTAACGTTTGTTCGTTCCGCGATTTGCTTTTTTTAGTTCCGTTAACATTCTTGATCTTGTTTTAATTCTTCAAAACTCTTTAAAGAATTTTATTAAGAGCTTATTGACTGATTAGACGGAGTCTTGCGGAGGTTTGTGGGTGGTTAAAACGGAATAATCGTAACTCGGTATTAGGTTCATAGCATGTTTCTGATTGATTCGGTTGACTTTTGATATCAAAATGAGGACCTCCGCAATAAAGACAACAAAAATATTGCTGGAGAAAAACTCGTAGTGATTTTGTTTAGATAATAATTATCACTAAGTTTTGATTGTAAACACGGCTCCTGTTCATAGACAAACGGGAACTGTGGAGGACAATCATAACCATAATGAGCATTATTTCCACATAACTCACATAAGTAAGTCTCAAACTGGGGTTGTGGAGGTTGGTAAGAAAAATTTGGAGAATTATCGAAAGAATTCGGGTTTGGATCATAAGCGAATGAATTTTTCAGCTTCATAATTGCATGTTGGGTGAACAATTGGCAAAATCTGTGGGAGCTCATTAATGGTTTGATTGCATTGTTCTGGATTAGAGATAATCTGAACTTTTGGTGGACAATTATAACCGTAATGAGCACCTTTGCCACAAGATTTACATATGCATTGTCGACAAAAAATTCCATCAGATGAATTACCACACTCATAACAACAATTATGGTCGATTTGTGGAGGTTCTTGCGAAGATTTTTCACCGGGGTCTTGATTGACAACGCATGACTCTCGAAGAGCATTAACAACGTTGGTATTGTCATCGGATGATTCGGATCTTTTACTTTCTTTATTTTTTTCCTATCTATTACTACAGTTTTTGAAAGTTTTGAAAATTCATTTTCAACACAATACCGCAAGCAAAATCTTCATCGAATTTCTTCGTAAAAAATGCACATCCTCGACAACTCGGACCATCAACCGGGGTTCCACATCTTGCACAACGCGGAGAAGATTCGGGTACGGGAACAAGTATCTTGTCTTTAAGACTCCCTATCGAACAACATTCTTTAGTGTATAATCTTCCACAAGTCGAACATTCCTTAATCGCGTAAAGAGATTTTGAACGATGAGACGCCATAAGAATTAAACAATATAGAGGATAAGAAGAAAGAATTAAACGGATAAGAGGAAAAAGAAGAATATTTTTAGGTTTTGAAAATAATACATAAGAAAATAAAATAATTTTTTTTTTTTTTTAAGATAAACGAAAAATATTTTTGGGTTTTTTTTTTTTTAAAAGATATTTATAAAATAAAATAAGAAGAAAAATATTTTTGGATTTTTATATTTTTATAAGAACGAAAATAAACTTTCCGAAGAAAGGATCTTCAAGGCTCGAACACGAACAATCCCGTAGAAATCGCTACACCTCTCCCCGGCAACGGCGCCAAAAATTGATCCGTCCAAACTAACACGTATAAAATATATAATATAATATATATACGTACTAATAATGATAGAAACAATAATAGTATAGTATAGTATTACCGTCGGGTTAAGAAATTCACTTTTAACCAAAGCAATATCTCAAAAACCTTACGGGTCGTTTCCTCGACGAGAGGTGAATGGAAATCTACGTTCAAGTTGTATCGAGCTTGAATAGCATTAAAGTTTTTGGTTTGGTTTTCTAAATCTACTAAAAAGGAAAGCATAAAAAAGAAAAGCTAAACTTTTGGTTTTAAACTATTTTATTAACTAAAAATTAAACTATTATTTAAAGCTACAAGATTATACTAAAAAATGATCTAAAAATATAAATGACTAAAATGCTTGCTAAGTGACGTGAAAATGTTCATAGAGCGGGCTTTGTAGTTTAACGAATTAAATGACAGTAAAATGAAATGCTTAAAAATAAATGACAGAAAATTAAATTGCATTAATCATCATCGATAAAGCTTTTTCTCTGAATATGTTGATTAGACTTTTAAGAGTAAAACTCTAATTTGTAAAAATTAAAGAGAACACGTATAATTAATCATTTTAAGAACTCCGGGGAAGAAAAACCACAAGTTATTCTTATAAGCCTTTAAGTTTTCCAAATAAACTTTGTTTAGCATCCTAATTCGTAATCAACACTATCATCTCTTATTCTTTGCAATTTAAAATCTCTAATAAAGAAATTCGCAAATACTTAGCCTATATAAAATCCAACTCGGCATATTTAAAATCTACTTGAGATTAGCACAAGTCTTCATTTACTAACGATTCAAGTCTAGCATGTTTAAAGTCTACATGAGACTAGCACAAACTATCATCATTAATTGTTAAGGGAGAAAGCTAGAACTCTACACGTACGATCGGGTCAAAAATTACTTCTTATTCTTACCAACAGAAAACCTACATTCGTGTCTTAACACTTATTATTATTATTATTATTTTTAATAAGATCTTAAAAATTTAAATTTTTTGCTATTTTTGTGGGAAAACGGGTACGTGAGAACAAAACAATAAGCAGGTAACATCAAATCGATAGATTCCCTCCCCAAACTAAAACAAAACATTGTCCTCAATGTTTAAAGGCGGGTCTCTACGTAAATCTAAGCCGTTTATGAATTATGCAAAGATAAACGTGAATCGATAAGATGAAAGGATATTGGATTTCCCCAAACTAATTTCACACAAAGGAAAGGAAGCTCGAGTGAAACGGGACACAATCACCGGACACGAGAGGCTTCAGAAATTGTTGGGTTGATCCTACAAAAATCACAACAAGCAACAAACAACAAACAACGAGAAATCGGAAGAGGATAGCCTCTTCACACATCACAACACATTAGATAGAAAATAGAAAGAAAATAGAAAGGATAAGCATGGGGTGAACTCCCACGAAGCGGCTTGTTTTTGGTCACCGAGTCGCAAGCTCGACTCGATCCCTGAATTTAGTTGTCCTTAGGGAGAGTGTGGAGATCCGGGACTACCTTGGGTGGTATGTCCCCTCCGAAGTAATGTTTCACACGGTGACCATTTACTTTGAAATTCGGGCCATCGGGTTGAGATAATTCCACTGTTCCGTAAGGAAAAACTTGAGCGATAGTAAAAGGTCCTGACCAACGAGTTTTAAGCTTTCCGGAGAATATCTTTAACCGGGAGTTGAAGAGTAAAACAAAACCCTTTGATTCTCCAAACATTAAAGATTCGATTCTTGATCTTGAGTCTGAAGGTTTCTTCGTCTTTCTACTTGTAGATTACTGAATTCTCATAGCTTGATCTCGAAGCGCGTTAAGTTTCACTTTTTAAAACTAGCAGCTTCCGATGATCACCCGCGGTTTTGATGTCGAAATTTACATGCTTAAGAGCCCAATATGCTTTGTGTTCTAACTCGACTGGTAAATGACAAGACTTTCCATAAACGAGCTGATAAGGTGTGCATCCGATCGGTGTTTTGAAAGCGGTTCGGAATGCCCACAAAGCATCGTCTAGCTTGTCAGACCAGGAGGCACGGTTTTCTCCTACCGTCCTTTCAAGAATACGCTTAAGACCACGATTTGCTCGTCAACTTGACCACTCGTTTTTTTTTTTTTTTTTTCTCGTTTGAGGGTGGTAAGCGGTAGCTAAACGATGTGTGACTCCATATTTAGACATCACTTTGGCAAATTGATCATTACAAAAGTGGGTCCCACGATCGCTTATTATAGCTCTCGGTGTTCCAAATCGGGCAAAAAGAGACTTTAAAATTTTCACAACTACACGAGCATCGTTTGTGGGGAGCGCCTTTGCTTCAACCCATTTCGAAAGATAGTCGACTGCTACAAGGATATACTTATTCCCTTTGGATGACGGAAAAGGTCCCATAAAATCAATACCCCATATGTCGAAGATTTCACAAACTTGGATAGCGTTTTGAGGCATTTCATCACGTTGAGAAATTTTGCCTTGTCGTTGGCACGTATCACAAGATTTGATCATCGAATGAGCATCTCGATATATAGTGGGCCAAAAGAAACCGGCATCAAATACTTTTCGAGCGGTGAGATTGGCACTATGATGGCCCCCGGTGGGTCCTTCATGACAAGCCTTGAGGATTTCAAGAGCTTCGTGTCCAGATACACACCTACGAATGATTTGATCCGCACATATACGAAAGAGGTAGGGATCATCCCAGAAATAATGTTTTACATCTTTGAAAAATTTCCTCTTCTGTTGAGTTGACATTCCTTTTATGATAAAATTCCCCGCATGGTAGTTTGCAAAATCGGCAAACCATGGGGTACTTCCGTTTGATATAACTCCAAGAGTTTCTAAAGGAAAATGTTCGTTAATGTCTTTGTTTTCCAAAACAT
The DNA here is from genome assembly GCA_026074375.1 of Tanacetum coccineum. Lineage (NCBI taxonomy): Eukaryota > Viridiplantae > Streptophyta > Magnoliopsida > Asterales > Asteraceae > Tanacetum > Tanacetum coccineum. Next base: position 70,963 of record BQNB010011526.1, read on the forward strand.
CTTTGTGAGGATTCTCGAGTCTTGACAAATGATCGGCGGCTAGATTTTCACTTCCTTTCTTGTCAAGAATGGTGATATCGAACTCTTGTAAAAGTAACACCCATCGAAGCAACCTTGGCTTGGCATCTTGTTTGTTCATGAGGTATTTCAAAGCAGAGTGGTCGGTATAAACAATGCTTTTAGATAAGACAAGATATGGCCGAAACTTTTCAAAAGCATACACTACGGCGAGCATCTCCTTCTCCGTTGTAGTGTAATGAATTTGAGCTTCGGTCATCGTCTTACTAGCATAATGAATTGGTTGAAAATGCTTCGTCTTACGTTGTCCAAGAACCGCACCAATCGCAAAATCGCTTGCATCACACATTAATTCGAAAGGTAGGTTCCAATCCGGGACAACTAAGATCGGAGCTTCGGTAAGCTTCTTCTTAAGGGTTTCGAAAGCATTGATACAATCTTGAGAAAATACAAAAGGTGTGTCTTTTTCGAGAAGGTGAGTTATTGGTCTAGAAATCTTGGAAAAGTCTTGAATGAAACGACGGTAAAATCCCGCATGACCTAAGAAACTTCTAACTCCTTTGACGGTAGTCGGATGAGGGAGTTTAGCAATAACGTCAATTTTTGCTCGGTCGACCTCAATTCCGGACTTTGATATCTTATGACCTAAAACAATTCCTTCTTTACACATGAAATGATATTTTTCCTAATTAAGGACAAGATTTGTGTCTTCACATCTTTTTAACATTTGTTCAAGATTAGAAAGACATGAATCAAAACTATCACCGAAAACGGAAAAATCATCCATAAACACCTCCATTGTCTTTTCTATCATGTCGTGAAAAATTGCCATCATACAACGTTGAAAGGTTCCGGGAGCATTACATAATCCAAATGGCATACGACGATAAGCAAAAGTACCGTACGGGCACGTAAAAGTCGTTTTCTCTTGATCTTGAGGATCAATTGGAATTTGAAAATATCTTGAAAAACCATCTAAGAAACAATAAAATTCATTGCCGGCTAAACGTTCTAGCATTTGATCCATGAACGGGAGAGGAAAATGATCTTTACGAGTCGCTTCGTTAAGCTTCCTATAATCGATACATACTCTCCATCCGGTAACTAGACGTGTTGGAATTAATTCATTCTCTTCATTTGCAACGACGGTCATTCCTCCTTTTTTAGGGACACAATGGATTGGACTAACCCACGGGCTGTCGGAGATCGGGTATATCATTCCGGCATCAAGAAGTTTAATCACCTCCTTCTTAATGACTTCATGAATTTTCGGGTTCACCCGTCTTTGACTTTGCACCGATGGTTTACAATCGTCTTCCATCAAAATCTTATGAGTACAAAAACGAGGGTCGATACCCTTGATATCGGTTATTTTCCAAGCAATGGCACGTTTATGAGATTTAAGAACATTAATGAGAGCTTCTTTTTGATCGTTTTTTAAACCTTTTGCTATGATGACGGGTAACTTATCGTTTTCTTCCAAGAAAGCATATTCTAAGTGAGATGGTAAGTCTTTTAATTCCAAGTCCGGAGGCTCTTTAATTGAAGATTTGGCCTCGGGAACTTCACTTTTCTTAAGGTCCATCGGAGGAAGATGAAACGGGTCATCATTTAACAATTGTTCAAGCACATAAATATCTTCCTCCGGATCACAATCATCATGATCACTTTCCAAAGAGAATGATTTGTCATAAAGAAAAGCATCGATTTCTTCCAAAGTAAATTCGGAAGTAAACGGCTCAGACGTCAAAATGGGATTGCCACTTGAAAAATTATCACTAGGAAATTCTAATAACTCCGGAACATACTCCTCACAAATCTCATCAATGATGTAAATTCGGTTTACCGATTTGTCATTCGTAAAGGAGTATTTCATGGTTTGGTCTAAATTAAAAGTGACGGCTTTGTTATCAACACGGAGAGTGATTTCTCCTTCATAAACGTCAATTAAGGTACGACCGGTTTTCAAAAATGACCTTCCAAGTATAAGAGGTACTCGGGGATCAGCTTCGAAATCGACAACTACGAAATCGGCGGGAAAGTGGAATTTTCCAACTTTAACGTAGACGTCTTCGGCTAAACCCTTAGGGTAAGTTATGGATCGGTCCGCTAACTCTAAAGACATTCGAGTCGGTGAAAGTTCGGGCAACGAAAGTTTTTTCCAAATCGAAAGGGGCATTAGATTTATGCTTGCACCAAGATCGGCCAAGGCGTAACATATCTCCATTCCCGGGAATTCACAAGGAATAAGAAATTTACCCGGATCTCCTAGCTTTTCGGGAAGCTTTTTAAGGAGCATTGCCGAGCAATTCTCGTTCAATGGAATTTTTTTTCTTTATTCATTAACAAATCCCTAATCGTAGGAGCAAATCTCGGCATTAAAAACAAAGCATCCGCAAAACTTATATCAAAACGCAAATCTTGAAACATTTGAAAAATCTTTTCTTTTTGGTATGAAGCTTTTTCTCGATTCTTTTGATTTTCTCGTCTTGAAGGGTAAGGAATATTTGCCTTAGGTACCGTCTTCGGAATCTCGGGTTCCGGTATCGGAGTCGATTTTGGTAAAGTCTTCGGAATCTCGGGTTCCGGAATTGGTTTAGGGATAACCGGAGGTGGGATTTGAGCGGTACTTCCTTGGAAATTATTTTGCTCCTCATCCGTTATTTCCTCGGTCTCTCGTTCCACTACCTTTTTCGGGGAAGGTTTAGTTGGATTCGAGGGTCCCTCGTAAGCTACACCACTTCGGGTAGTGATTGCTTTCATCTCGCCCTTCGGGTTAGGAATCGTATTACTCGGAAGAGTACCCGAAGGTGAGGGTTGGGCTTGAAAGAAACTATTTAACATGGTTTGAAGATTATTCTGCAACGTGTTTTGAAAAGCATTATTTTGACTCATCAAAGCGGTTTGTTGATTTTTGATGGTAGTTTGAATCTCATTCTTTAACTCTCCTTTCATCGAAGTGATTTGATATTGCAAATTCCTAATCGTTTGATCATTAGACTTCTTGTAATTCGAAAAATCATTTGAAAAATCGTTCACTTGATTATTAGGCATTTGAAACGGTTGATTTTGAAAACCTTGGTTTTGAAAATTCGAAGCATGATTAACTTGACCTTGAAAACCTTGATTTTGAAAATTGTTCCCTCGATTGAAATTATTCCCTTGACCTTGATTATTATAATTCCTATTTTGACCTTGATTTTGCACCGGAGCAAAACCTGGTGGTGCCATTTGATTACTAACTCGATTCGGTGGGGCTTGTTGATTATAAATTCCCGTGGTAGCACAAACATTTTGGTTATTATCGGTAGCCGGACAATTATACCATGCATGAGCTCCACCACAAGTAACACAATTTTCCTCAACCGCCTTAACCGGTGCGGGAGTAACAACCTTTTTAGAAACAATCTCGACTAAGGTCGAAAGTTGATCCGCAAGTTTGTCAATTCGTTCATCCGTTTTGCTAACATTTTCCCTAGAATTAACCTTAGGTATGTTATCGCTACTAGTAAAAACACATAATCAATATACTTAAACACTTGCGTCCAATTTATAAAACAAAGCATGTTTTTCACCCCAAATATAGTAAATCAGTAAAACGTAAAAAAGTAGGGCTATGAACTCACCTTGATTACAGATAAGGTCCAATTAACACAGATAAAACGTCATGCATAACGTTTATATGCAACCTATTTAAATATAAGCGAATAAGATCGAGTACTTAATTAATAACATGAATATAATCTATAGTTGTTTGCATCGAACTAATCGTTCGGAGCTATCATAATTAAAGAGGTCATGACATGACGTACGAGGAGTTAGGACACTTTAAATCGTAAATCCAACAACTCGTCGATACGCCATCCGAAGAGGCCTCATTATGAAACTCCCTAGTATTATAGCACTTTGATAACCACATAATATTCTATATAGCATAATCACCGACTAATCGTTTTAGTAAAATAATATTTATAAAGTGAAAACGTTTATAAATATACTTTTCGTAAAAATGACCTAGATAGGTCGTTTTTTAGCCGTTGCTCCGCGTTTTCTTACGTCACAGTCTTCGTATTAAGACGAGTGAAAAAAATAATGACATTATCAAGTTTTTTGTGATAATCCTGGACGATGAATAGTGATTTTACTGTTCACGACAGCTAGTTTAGTCGTTTTTAGTTTTAATTAGCGTAAACTTGTAATCGTAATAACTTATTCGTTTTAATCCCGATTTTAGTGATTCCTTCGAGTACGTCTTTGTTATTAAAAGAGGTATTATATTTTATAAAGTTAATCCCACTGATGAATAGTGCTTTTTACTGTTCATAGTTTATAAAATTACTTTTATAAACTTTAATTATCGTAAACGTCGTAGTTTATTCGTTATAGTTTCGTTTTTAGCGATTCTTTCGAGTACGATCTCGTAATTAAAAGTTATATCATATTTTAGATGTTTTAAAAATATAAGTTTGCTAGCAAAAATAGTAACTTTTATAAAAATAGTTTTATAAAAGTATTTATAGTCGTAAACTCATAATTAACGTATCTTTTTCGTTATAAATCGGTTTTTCGAGCTTCTTATCATTTTGGAATCGTCATGAGGCGTATTAGTTTTATAAAAAGTCATTACCTATTGTATGAGTTCGAATGTAAAACAGCCCCTAATTATTTATGTGTATAACTTTATAAAAACCTTGTTTTATGTATTATTTAATTTGTAGTATTTACTTTAGTTTAATAACCCTAATAGCTAATTTAACATATGTGAATACTTATAATAAAGTCCCAAGATCATCCAAATTCCATATAAATTCTTGACAAGTTAAACAATTTACTTTTCCATTACTTTCACATGTGAAGATTAAGAAATCTTATAAAACCCTAAATTATTACGCAAAACGTTTTAACTTAAACCAATGTTAACAAACATTATACATTCCCAATTTCCATGAATATATACCATATGACATAAGAATAGTGCATAAATTCAAAAACATAAATGAAAACATATTTACATATTAAAAAGTCCCCTTAGTGGTGATTAACCATATTTAACATATAACACATAAAATCAAGAAATAAAAAGTATAAGGAAATTAGGAAGACCTTAGTGATAATGTATGAGATGAGAACATAAGTGCTAAACCCGTGTTAGTACTCAAAACCAAAGCTTACAAGCTTATAAACCCTAGATTAGGTTTGAAACCCTAATCTTCCCTTTTCTTCCTTAATCCTTGCAAATGATGAACCAATGCTTGAAAACACTTTAGTATGCCTTAGGATTGATGTGTAAAGGGTTGTATGGATTGTATAAAAGTTTGTATGGTTTGCTTATGGATGGCTTAAAATGCCGTGGCTTATTGGAGAGAAAGGAAGAGAGAAAAGATTTTTGTTAAGTGTAAAATTGTAAGAAACTTCACTTATGCATGCATGAATATATATAGGAGAGTTATAAGATATTTGTAGTTGCAAACTTTGACTAGAAAAGTCCAAGGGGAGGGGTGTGTGTGCCGTGGGTCAAGGGGACCAAGGGGGAGGGAAACAAGGGCCTTTAAGGCTTATGTTTATGTGTTCCCTATCATGGGAATCATCCCATGATAACAAGGAAGGTGTTTTCTAGTTATTTCATTTATATAATTATGTATTTACTTGTGTAATTATAAAAGAAAATGTGTAAGTAAAGTTTATAATTAAATGTAGAGTGTAGTTTTTATATAAAAGTATACTTGTAATGTCTTGGTTATTTTGTAAAGTATTTGTTATCTTGTACAATCATATGAGATGTGTATAAATATATACATATGCATAAAGTAAGCAATCAAAAACAATAAGCACTTAACAAATAACGGATAACAAATAAAACGCACAATTAAGGCAAGTAAACTAAATTTAACTCCAAAAATGTAAACTAAATATCTAAACCTAAAGATAAGACAAAAGAAAATTTTTAGGAAAAAGAAGCAAACATTTTTTGATTAATTTATGAATTATATGAATTAAAAACCTAATTTAAATCTAATTAAATCTTAAAAACTAGCAAATTAAGTACTAAAAATTTAGAAAAATGATTTTTAAACTTAGAAAACTCTAAAATAACATAAAAACTCAGAAAACTATTTTTAACTATTTTTAAAATTAAAATCCTATTTTTAAAATTAAAAATAAAAGCTCAAAAATGAAAATTAAGATCTAAAAAGTGTAAAAATGATTTTACTGAATGTAAACCTAAAGCTATTTTTTATAAAACTAAAAACTATGTTTTTTTATAAAAAAATTTTCTATTTTTTATTGATTTTTTTAAGGTTTTAACTTTCGAAAAACTATTAAAAATAAACTAATTGATAAAAAATTACGAAAAATTTAGGAAAAATCTATAATGCGACGAAGATTACTAGAAAAATAAAAGAAAGAACTCAGCTTATTAAATAAGCTGAGAAAAGAGCTTATTTAGCTACGGCTTATTAATGAAAAGGGTGAGTTAAATCGTGTATAAGTATTTGATGGAAGGAAACACTGATGGATGAGCTATTGTAGCACACTTGTTAAGGCATATGGCATATAAGAGGGAGGTCCGTGAGTAACGAGGCATGCAAACCCTAACTTTTTGCATTATTTTCTTTTATTTTTCTTACATTTAACAAATCAAATATCTACAACTTATTAAAAACATGATTTTAAACAACTTTAAAACTGAGCTTTTATTCGAAAGTGACAATAAAGCACTAAAAACAACTATTATTATATACCATATCCTACAGAATTGGACTTTGAGTAATTTTTGCTAAAACACTTGCACAAAGCACAAATTAAGCTTAATTTTGAAAGCAAAAGCTGTTCTAGAAGGCTTAAGATGTCTACTATCTAGAAATGATAAGCTAAATGCACTTAAAACACTTAATGATGATTAAAATCAAAGATCAATAACTAACTTTATTCCTACTGTTTTTTGGTGTTTTTGGTTTTTAGTTGAACTTAAAAGCAAATGTTCCTACAGTACATAAGCTTGGAACTAAAATAAGTCTTTAAAATGAATTAAGCTATACCTAATCTAAATCCTACTCTAACCTTAGAAACTAAAACCTATGATTACCTAGCTAAAAATTAAGCTAAAAGTGACAGCAGGAACAGCTTAGTTCCTGCTGATGCACTTTGCACAAGTGCAAAACAATAGTGCAGGTTACCTAAGGGGTAATCCTGCACTTAGAATCACTCAAGTGAGTGAGGCAAACAAGTTTTAAGTACACACAAAAGCTTAAAGAGCTCAAATCAAACTTAAGCTATCACACTTAAGCTACAAATTCCCCTGGTGCAGGAATACTTAAAATAGCCATAACTTTTTGATTTTTTACAAACTAACTTGTGAAAACTCTTTTCCTATTGTTTTTAACTGAAATCAAAGCTGTCTCAAAAGGTTTGCACAAAAACTTTTGACTTTAGATAGTCAAATAAGCTTAAACCAAACACTCCTTTAACTCATTGACAGATTTAATAAAAACTTTTGGGAATGAATTCTAACTTATTAACCTATGATACCAGATGATTAAAAGCTTTTAACTAACTTAATTAACATGATCTAACAACTAATTAACTAGATATCAAAGATCTATACTATGCTATCTAATATTTTTGATTTTTTATGGTTTATAAGACAGAAATGAAAAACTAAGATCTATTATGATAAGGCTAAAAACAGATTAAGATTAATGATAAATAAGCACAAGTAGAGAGAATTAAGCACTAATAAGCTAGTAGAATAAGCAAATAAGCAGTATTACTCTAATAAGCAATTTAAGCTAAATAAGTAAAGAGACAAGGTATTTAAAAAGAGACTTACTTTAAACTTCAGCTAAACAGAAGCTAATACTAAAATAACAGCTACAAGCTCTAGCTTATTCATGTGAATAAGCTAGTATAAGTCCTTGGGAGTTCATCCATTGCTAACTCCCCTTCCTTAAGCTTTAATCCAATAAAGTCCATGGTAAATGTAAGTTAAGCTGTTTTAAGGTTTAGATAGGATTATTTCTGAATTGATTAAGCTCTATTTCAGCTTATAGACTGAAAGAGCTTATTATGAGCTTATTAGCTTTATTAGAACAGTTTAGTTGAATGAGAGAGCTTATGAGTTGAAAGAAAAGAGAGCTTATAACAAAATTAAACCAAATTTCATTAAAAAACTGAATTACATTACTTAAAAAGAGGTTACAACTGATTTAAATCAAAATTACATTAAGCTTTTGAAAAAAAAACTACACTAGGCTAAAACTAGAAAAGAAAGGAACATCGTGTGTGTGTGATGGGGGTGCTATTTATAGCACCATAGTGAAGCTTCTAGGCCTTTGAGCTCTGCACGCTCCTCTTAATCTACACCCTTCAATTCTTCAATCATTGGATCTTAAGTTTTAGCCGTTGGATCATATGCACACTCACACGGATTGCCAAGCTGTCATTCTTTGATGTGACAGCTTGTGCTAGTTGTGTGAGAGCATTTAGTGTATATATTGAGCTTCACTTGTGCTTTCCCTCTTGTACACGATCCTTGCTTGAGCCAATGAGCCAATGAGAGCTTTGATAAGACTGTTTTGACCTTGCTATTGTGTAAGAGAGCCCTTGAATAGACCTCCGTAGCCCTCAATTATAGAAAGCCTTTTGATTTTGACAGCTTGGTAAAATGGAAGTGACGATGAACAGTGAATTGTTCTTCGCGCCATTTGTTTTAACTGAAAGAGGGTAAAATTCAGTTATGACTTTGAGGAAATTGCAAATATGGCCCTTGTGTTTGTTTTATAAATGTTGTAGTGTAAAAAGAGAGTTTAGCAATTGGCATTTTAGGACCTTGTGGTTTATAGAAAAGGGTAAATGGGCTAGGGTTTTGGGCTTATGGATCCGGGTGAGGCCCATTTAGGTTTAGGGACCATTTATGGACTTTTCTGAAAGTTGAGGGATTATTTTGAAACACTTTGGGTCTTGTTGACTTTTATTGACCAAGATTGATTGGAGTTGACTGTAGATTTGACTTTTTCTGGCTTTGGCTTCCGGCTTTTGTTCACTCTTCCGTTCTCGTGTCCGTGCTTGCCCGTTTTTGACGGTTTTCTTGTGATTTCTGATATATCCGTACCTGCACACACAAAACATAAATACAAGCATATTTTTGCCATTTTTGGTCTGTTTTGGGTTTATTTGGGCTATTTTAAGCATAAATGGATATGTGTATTTTACACTTATCAAAGCTCTTCTGCGAAACTCCACCAATGGAGATGGAAGACACAGTTCACACGGGGATAACCGAAAAAATGTGCAAACTACACGCCCTTGTTTCTACGCCGACTTCATGAAATGTCAACCTTTGAACTTCAAAGGAAATGAAGGCGTTGTCGGTTTAACCCCGGTAGATTGAAAAGATGTAACCATTTTTTAATATCAGTGGTTGTGCTATTGAAAATCAGGTTAAGTTTGCCACCTGCACTCTGTTAGGGGCTGCTTTGACTTGGTGAAATGGTCAGATAAGAACCTTAGGTCCTGATGCATATTCGATGACTAGGGAAGTACTCAAAAAGAAAATGGCGGACAAGTATTGTCCGCAGGGTGAGATCAAGAAACTAGAAATCAAGTTGTAGAACCTAAAGGTCAAAGGGAACGATGTTCCAACATACACTGACCGTTTCCAAGAGCTAACCCTGATATGTACCAAGTTTGTTGCTAATGAAACCGAGAAGGTTGACAAGTACATCAGTGGACTCCCTGATAACATTTATGGAAATGTGAAGTCTTCCAGACCCAAGACGTTGGATGAGACTATTGAGTTGGCCAACGACTTGATGGATCAAAAACTCCGCACCTATGCGGAAAGGCAGACTGACAAAAAAAGGAAGGCTGATGATTCATCCAGAAACAACCATCGCCATCAACAAAAAACCCTTTAAGAGACAGAATGTCACCAAGGTCTACAATATGGGGGTGGGTGAAAAGAAGCCGTATGGTGGATCTTTGCCCAAGTGCCATTTTCATCACAATGGCCCGTGCACTCAGAAATGCCACAAATGTAACAAGGTAGGGCACTTTGCCCGCGACTGCAGAGGTTCTGGCAACACTAATGTTGCTAATGCTCAGAGGGACAATAGGCAGTCCCCAAGGGGAATGGTTGTTTTGATTGTGGAGCTCCAGGACATTTCAAGAGAGATTGTCCAAAATTGAAGAATAAGGATGGGGGAAATGGGAATGCA
>BQNB010011527.1:0-10586 GCA_026074375.1 Tanacetum coccineum
CATTGATGACAATTGTATCTAATTTAATAGATGGATAATTACATTGATGAAAATTGTGGGTTGTTATATATTGTAGTATACATGAGATCATAACACAAGTAATGGATGATGGGTTGGCTAATTTGACTTAGAGAGAAAAAGTCATTTAGAGAGAAAATGTGCAAATGAAATGTATTAGTGAAAAATGTAAAACAACCAACCCCTTCCCATGTGTGGGAAGGGGTATATATACAAGTGATTCTTTCTAACTACGAGCTATGCTACACTAATGATACTCGGGGGTGACCGAGTCTTTTTCATAATCCTAACATATATCTTCACACGTACAACTTATGAGCAAGGATTGAAGATTTGATCTTACTAGTGTAATTATCTACTAGAAGTGCAAAAATACGATATATTGATATTTAATAGAAGATTATTTAAGTTTTATAAAAATATCTTCACGCATTCAAATTATGAGCGATGATTGAGGCATTGAACTTACCAGCGCATTTTCTACTAGAATTGCAAAAATATGATATATTGATATCTAATAGATGATTATTTAAGTTTTTCAAGAATATATTCACACGTGCAAATTATGAGCAAGGATTGATGATTTGATCTTACTAGCGTATTTTATATACTTGAAGTGCAATATTGGGGAATATTGATGTTTAATCGACGATTATTTAAGTTTTATAAAAATATCTCCACGCGTGCAAATTATGAGCAAGGATTAAAGCTTTGGTCTTACTAGCAGGTTTTTTATTCTAGAAGTACAAAATAGGAGAAATTGAAGTTCAATAGACGATTATTAAAATTTTGTAAGAATATCTTTGCGCATGTAAATTATGAGTATGGATTGAAATTTTGATCTTACTAGCGTAGTTTTTATATCATATGTGCAAAAATAGGAGATATTGATGTTTCAGTTATTTAAGTTTTGTAAGAATATCTTAACTCGTGAAAATTGTGAGCAAATATTGGAGCTTTGATCTTACTAGTGCATTTTTATACAAGAGTGCCAAAATATTAGATATTCATGTTTAATAGACTATTATCTAAGTTTTGTAAGAATATCTTCACACATGTAAATTATGAGCGATGGTTGAGGCTTTGTTCTTACTAGCGTATGTTTTACATTATAAGCGCAAAAATATGAGATATTCATGTTTAATAGACTATTATCTATGTTTTGTAAAAATATCTTCACACGTGCAAATTATGAGTGATTATTGAGGCTTTGATCTTACTAGCGTAGTTTTTTATATTATAAGTGCAAAACTATGCGATATTCATGTTTAATAGACGATTATTTAAGTTTTGTAAAATTATATTCACACGTGCAAATTATGAGCAAGGATTGAACATTTGATCTTGGTGTATTTTTTATACTAGAAGTGCAAAAATATGAGATATTAATATTTAATAGACGATTATTTAAGTTTTCTAAGAATATCTTCACGCGTGTAAATTATGTCCAAAGATTGAAGCTTTAATCTTACTAGCGTATTTTTTATACTAGATGTACAAAAATAGTAGATATTAATGTTTAATAGACGCTTATTTAAGTTTTGTAACAATATCTTCACGAGTGCAAATTATAAGCAAATATTGAAGCTTTGATCTTTCTAGCGTATTTTTTATACTATAAGTGCAAAAATAGTAGATATTGATATTAATAGCTGATTATTTAAGTTTTGTAAGAATATATCTTCACGCTTGCAAATTATGAGCAAGGATTGAACCTTTGATCTTCCTAGCGTATTTTTTATACTAGACATGAAAAAATATGAGATATTGATATTTAACAAACAATTATTTAAGTTTTGTAAGAATATCTTCACGCGTGCAAACTATAAGTATGGATTGAAACTTTGATCTTACAAGCGTATTTTCTATACTAGATGTACAAAGATAGTAGATACTGATGTTTAATAGATGATTATTTAAGTTTTGTAAAAATATATCTTCACATGTGCAAATTATGAGCAATGATTAAATATTTTATCACAGTAGTTATTTTTTATACTAGAAGTGGAAAATTATAAGATATTGATATTTAATAGATGATTATCTAAGTTTCATAAAAATATCTTCACGCGTGCAAATTATGAGCAAGGATTGAAGCATTGCTCTTACTAGCGTATTTTTTACACTAGAATTGCAAAAATATAAGATATTAATGTTTACTAGACGATTATTTAAGTTTTGTAAGAATGTATCTTCACATGTGCAAATTATGAGTAAGGATTAGAGATTTTATCTTACTAGTGTATTTTTTATACTAGAAGTGCAAAATTATACGATATTGATATTTAGTACACGATTATTTAAGTTTCGTTAAATAATCTTCATGTGTGCAAATTATGAGCAAGGATTGGAGCATTCCTCTTACTAGCATATTTTTTATACTAGAAGTGCAAAAATATGAGATATTGATGTTTACTAGACGATTATCTAAGTTTTGTAAGAATATCTTCACTCGTGCAAATTATAAGCTAGTATTGAAGCTTTTATCTTACTAGCGTATTTTTTATATGAGAAGTGCAAAAATAGTAGATATTGATATTTAATAGACGATTATTTAAGTTTTGTAAGAATATCTTCACGCGTGCAAATTATGAGCAAGGATTGAACATTTAATCTTACTAGTGTATTTTTTATACTAGAAGTGCAAAATTATAAGATATTGTTATTTTCACGCGTGCAAATTATAAGCAAGGATTGAAGCATACTAGCGTATTTTTTATACTAGAAGTGCAAAAATCTGAGATATTGATGTTTACTAGATGATCATTTAAGTTTTGTAAAAATATATCTTCACATGTGCAAATTATGAGCAAAGATTGAAGATTTTATCTTACTCGTGTATTTTTTATACTAGAAGTGCAAAATTATAAGATATTGATATTTTCACGCGTGCAAATTACAAGCAAGGATTAAAGCATTACTCTTACTAGCGTAATTTTTTATACTAGAGGTGCAAAAATATCAGATATTGATGTTTACTAGACCGTTATTTAGGTTTTGTATAAATGTATCTTCACATGTGCAAATTATAAGCAATGATTGAAGATTTTATCTTACAAGTGTATTTTTTATACTAGAAGTGCAAAATTATTAGACATTGATATTTAATACACGATTATTTAAGTTCGTAAAATTATCTTCACACGTGCAAATTATGAGCAAGGATTGAAACATTGCTCTTACTAGCGTATTTTTTATACTAAAGGTGCAAACATATGAGATATTTATGTTTACTAGACGATGTAAGAATTATCTTCACATGTAAGAATTATCTTCACATGTGTAAATTATCAGCAATGATTGAAGATTTTATCTTACTAGTGTATTTTTTATACTAGAAGTGCAAAATTATTAGATATTGATATTTTCACGCGTGCAAATTATGAGCAATGATTGAAGCATTGCCTTACTAGCGTATTTTTTATACTAGAAGTGCAAAAATATAAGATATTTGTATTTACTAGAGGATTATTTAAGTTTTGTAAAAATTATATTCACATGTGCAAATTATAAGCAAGGACTGAAGATTTTATTTTACTAGTGTATTTTTTATACTAGAAGTCCAAAATTATAAGATATTGATATTTTCACGCGTGCAAATTATAAGCAAGGATTAAAGCATTGCTCTTACTAGCGTATTTTTTAAGCTAAAAGTGCAAAAATATCATATTGATGTTTACTAGACGGTTATTTAAGTTTTGTATAAATGTATTTTCACATGTGTAAATTATGAGCAATGATTGAAGATTTTATCTTACAAGTGTATTTTTTATACTAGAAGTGCAAAATTATAAGATATTGATATTTAATACATGATTATTTAATTTCGTAAAATTATCTTCACACGTGCAAATTATGTGCGAGGATTGAAACATTGCTCTTACTAGCGTATTTTTTATACTAGAGGTGCAAACATATGAGATATTTATGTTTAATAGACGATGTAAGAATTATCTTCACATGTGCAAATTATCAGCAATGATTGAAGATTTTATCTTACTAGTGTATTTTTTATACTAGAAGTGCAAAATTATAAGATATTGATATTTTCACGCGTGCAAATTATGAGCAATGATTGAAGCATTGCCTTACTAGCGTATTTTTTAAACTAGAAGTGCAAAAATATGAGATATTTATGTTTACTAGACGATTATTTAAGTTTTGTAAGAATTATCTTCACATGTGCAAGCAAGGACTAAAGATTTTATCTTACAAGTGTATTTTTTATACTAGAAGTGCAAAATTATAAGATATTGATATTTTCACGCATCTAAATTATGAGCAAGGATTAAAGCATTGCTCTTACTAGCGTATTTTTTATACTAGAGGTGCAAAAATAGAAGATATTGATGTTTAATAGATTATTTAAGTTTGGTAATAATATTTTCGCGCGTGAATATTAAGAGCAAGGATTGAAGCTTTGAGCTTACTAACGTATTTTTTGTACTAGAGGTACAAAAATATAAGATATCGTCGTTTAATAAACGATTATTTTAAGTTTTGTATAAACATCTTCACGTGTGAAAATTATGGGCACGGATTGAAGCTTTGATCTTTCTTGCGTATTTTTATACTAAAAGTGCAAAAATTATAATTCAAAATTGAACACTATTATATGATTATTAGAAGATAAACAAAACGTGTATGACTACATTCAGAATTCGAGTACACAAACGTGTGTGAAAGCCAGATTCACAATGAATTATATAACTTGGATCAAACAACTTAGTAGTTCTCGGTTACCAATTGTGTCCTTTAAGAATACATCGAAGGAGGTCTACCTTTTAGAGGGACAATACTTGCAACCTACAAAGGATTTATAATGTGGTCAGTCATGCAAGTGTTTCTGGAGATTATGTGAAATATAAGTGTCAACGTCACCTCGTTTGTCAATTTAGGTTCTATACTATTGATAATGGATTAAATAGGTATAATATAAGAAACAAAGCTAAAAATAGACCAAATACATCAAAAGTCGCCTGATGCTTATTGGTTACCTTATAAATTACTTTAGTAATATCATAATGTAAATCATACTTAGTACACTGATTATCTACAAAACCAAGGGCCAGCAGTTAACTGGTAGAAGATAAAGTTTAAAACATATTAGAGTTAACAGAAACAACATCCACTATAGATGGGCACATAAAACTTAGAGGTAGCTTTCGTGCCATTTAGTATATGTGTTTCTCAAACTTCTTGTATACAAAATAGCTAAAAGTGATAACGGGTCGCAAGTTTCTCTATTTATAGATAATGCATACAACCTAATCTACATTTTGGCCCATCCTATAAAGATGTCTAAGTTCCGCCAATGGGATCAACCCAATCCAAACCAACTTAAACATGCTACAATATGTTCAACTTCAGCCAAAAATCCATTTTTAAATGTTATACAACCCGACCGATATTTTTAACCATTATACAACCCGTCCGATCAACCCATCTTTGCTACCTCTAGTAAAATGAGACTATCATCCAACATAGAAACAGAAACATAAAGAAAATTACTAGTCAATGGCACAACTGACGCATCTTTACTTTGCATTCTCCACTTGAGGAGACCAAGACCATCACCTTTACTTTGCATTCTCCACTTGAGGAGACCAAGACCATCACCTTTACTTTGCATTCTCCACTTGAGGAGACCAAGACCATCACCAGGGAATGGCCTGTTAGGATCTTTTTATCCCAGAAATTTCATTGAGAAAATGACTTGTTGATGATTGATGTGTCTTGAATCAATCTTGAATCTAATCTCAGGATTACATGCACTCTCAATTTGTACATCACATCATAAGAAACGTCTCTTTACAGAGGCCATGACAAAAACAGCTTTATGATTAAAACTAAAAAATGGTATGACTCTTTTGCTTTGGACTTAACGCCTAGAGTTACCGTAATTGCAAGTGCAATTATAGAAGCCAATATAACTTTCATGGTACACATGTTAAGATGAAACAGCCAGTGAGTAAACCAGGGTCCCTACCTTTTCACATTAACACACACCCACACGTTAAGAGAAACCATACACTACAAGAGGGAATTAATAGACATAATATGCGGTTTTCATTCCTTTACAACTCTTTCAAATCTATTTTTTCTCGACTGGTCTCTGTTTATTCACTTAACACACACTTTTTATCCAGAAACCTGATAAGAAACCTAAAAAATTTATTACTATGTGTATGTTAATCAAACATACTGCAACACAATAATTAATTTACGAATTTTTCAACATCAAGATGTATGCATGTAAAACTGAGTCTGAATCATTCCTCGTATTGTATTCTAAATGAAGATGACAATTACGATCTATTTAGCTTTTAATGGGTTAATTGGGGTTATGTTATGTAAATTCGAAATTTGCAAAAAATGGTCAAATGGAGCAAAATTGCATTCTTTTAACACAAAACCTAATCAATTAGAAGTTATTGAATTGATTATAAAACATGTGACACCAACTTTATTACAAGTTACAGGGTAGAAAATGGACCTTTTCGCACAGTTAGTCTACAAAACTGTGACGTTTGGTGTATGCTCATGGAATCTATGAAAATGTACAAATATGGATATGTATAGTATCTCTCGTGTATCTTTTTTCCCTCTTTTTTGGGTAACCATGGTTTTCGAACTCCTTTTCTGTTTAAGAAATGGCATATTGTCACCTCGCGTTCTTGTCAAATCACAACATCTACTAGTGTCAACTTCAATTTCATATTCCCGAGTTGAACTAGTATCTCTTCTTTAGAAGGATCTACTTTCAACCCAGCCGCTTTTTTATTAAACTTAGAAATATGCACCATGTCACCTGCCTTCACAACTTTGCTACTTCTTTTTGCAATTTAAACACTAGTAGCGATTATGAATCAAAGTGACACTTATGTAGCGTCTAGAACATAACAATGTAATGGATAAGTACCTAATTGCTGATTCTTGACATTGCTCTCACTCACCAATGCTGTATCGCTTTCTTTAGGTGTGGACTGACTGCTAAAGGAGGACATTTTAGGTTGCAGAGGACTATCATCTGCCTTAGAAACTAAAACTGGGGATGCACGACGTTGTCGTACTTTCTTATGAAGTAATGAACGCGCTACTCCTCCACCATCTGATATTTCTTGGATTTTCTGTATCTTTGGCTGGTGGTATGCTCCCTAATCCTACGCTCGCTAACCACTAGATTTCTATGAAGTTCCCTAGCAAGCCTGAAAAGAAATTGTTATATCAGATATACCATATAAATATAACAAACATTTATCCAGTAATAAGTATGACTCACTTAAGATGATGCCGTGCTTCATGAATATGCTCATGTAGTTTCTGCTTCAACTTCTCCATATCTTCAATCACCTGCAAGTAAAGAGGTAGAAGAACGTATGACAGCAACCTACAATAATCATCTCTGCAAGCAACAATCTAAGCAACACAAACATCGACAACTTCCACCTAATGTAGAAGAAGATAAGATTCTCCACATGGAGGCCTATTAGACATATGCTTGCAATTAGAAACATGTACGGAGTAAAACCATATGATGGTAAAATGGATAGATCTCATCATTCGTTCACAACTGAACATGGTCTTCCTTACCAATACTAGGATCCCCATCTGAATTCATTTACATTTTCCATGTTAGTGGTTATTACCATTCATGGTACTCTATATTTCAATTCTCTTGTTACCTTATATTGCAGTTAAGAAAGCATTCTCTACACTAAGTGTTTTGAGTCTTTATGCTCATTAACAACATTGTCGCATATTCTGGTTTTCATTATCATCCAGATTGTTAAGCGGAAGTATATATTATTACAATCCAATAAATGACGTATAAAAAACTCTAACCAACTTTTTATGTGTAGGAATAATAACTAAACCAACGCTACTCAACAATGAAATAAGCAAATTTCTATATATGTTTGCAATGGACGGAACATCTAATATATGTCAGAAGCAGAGCAGAGTAGAGTATGCAAGTCACCTCATTAATCTCTGCACTAGCTGTTCCATGGAGTTCACGAGCATTACCTACAACAACGTTGGAAGCCTTATCCTTTCAGCTATGTTTATTGCATTTAAACGTCATGCATTCATATGTTGACTTCAAGTTTACTTCATCAAACTCCATGCATGCATTTTCAAAGGCGTCGTTGCTGTTTGAGGTAAATTAATAACAGATGGACTTGTAATTGAAGAGAAAGAGAGCCATTGTTTCCTACCTATACTTAAGGGTTTCAAGTTCATCATGATGGGTGGTAGCCATTGCCAACAACGCTCTAGCTTCAGCAAAGCATTCTAGGAGTGACATCCTTAAAGCAGCTCCTTCTAAAGGATTTGTACCAGCACCAACCTAAAATATGCAGGCACATACCCTTAATCAATACATACGTCTTGAAAAGACATACACAACTCAACTAATTATACATAATGATCTCTCTTGTCAAATTAAATTACTCCTCTCTCCCATATTAGAATCTTAAAGCTAAAGAAAGTTCAGGTCCGTGCCATGGTAATGAGAAAATAAATACTACTGAGCATGGAATCAAATATATTCAGCAGTGGACACAAACTATTTTCCCTGCCTCCTTTCCACTAAGTGATTGTAAAGTCTGCCTTATACCCCGAAAGAAAGTAGAAATTCCAATGTCTAAAATGTGTTCATAAAATGCAATAGCATGTGGTCAAGATTCCTACTGAATGAGGGACATGGGGGTACATGTTAGCTTACCTATGATGATCAAGAATTCAACTCGCAGTGATATATACCTCATCTAAGAGCACTAAGGACTGGCTTGTTGATTGCGAGAGTATGTCCTGAAATAGATACAGAAAAAAACACTTTCAGATTTGCCTTCTACCTATTGGAAACCATTGCCAAAATATGTCATACGAATAAAGAAAGTAAAAAGCATTTTGAAACACGATTTTTGAATAGTTCCTATAGATCGAAGCTTTTGGGCTATGAGAACTTTACTAGCACTTTTCAACAGACCATAGAAACTTTGAAAAGCTTGTGAAGTGTATTGATCGCGGTGCAGCGAGAGATGCAGAAACAGTTTAGATTATAAAATGTCACACTAACTTCATCAATGTTTACAACTTACGCTAGTTTCTTTCAGATGACCAGAAAAAGTAGACAAAGATTGAGATAAGGACTGTTCATCACCAATATCAGCAAATATGGAATCAAACCATGGCATCTTCACACGTTCAGATGACAACACATAAAGACCTAAAAAACAATCGGTGACACATCAACTGGGATGCAATAATAGATACGGAGATAGCATATGAAACAGTAAAAACTATTAAACACTACTTCACAGAATAGACGAATAGTGCATGCAGGTCCAGTGAATATCGAGTTATTTACTTTTCTTCTCTGAACAGACAAATATATCCTGATTACAACCGCGGACCTCAGGTGAAGAATCTATGGCTGTTTGAAATATAATGTTACTGTAGTATATTTTTTACTTAGTAACTTTTTTGGATCTCATCATGCTTTATTGCTTTGTATGATGTGGCAGGGGAAGCGTGGTATTGAAAAACAGCCATTTCAACTTCCTGACTTCATTGCAGCCATAGGTATAGAGAAAATTTGACAAGATCTTATACTCCTTCTCTTGTAATGTGGAACTACTATTTTGTCTAGTTATCCTCAGATATAGTAATAGAACCAAGGATGGGACTGAAAACCAACAATTTTTTTTCATATTTCTAAGATATAAATATATGATGCCACCGTTCAAGTTAGATTCAATAAAATTCTAGAAAAGAACCGGTTCAGTTCCAGCAGTTCCGGTTCGGCATGGGACCGAGAACCATACTTTGTAACCATCCGACAACCAAACCAAATATAACCGGTATCAGTTCCAATGAAATTTATATTAATACCCTCTTGCCTATGCAATTATCCAACGAAATTTAATGGGGCTCGTGCCTATGCAATTATCCAACAAATTTTTTTACCAGAAGCCATATGACTGGACAAATTATCAATACCCTCGTCGTTAACATTCAAATGCTTAGACGAAAGGTCAGACACCCGGTACTCCAATGTGAGGGTACTAGGAACAACAACATTATCAAATACCTTATTTACCGCAACATGAGGTGCACTATACATAACAGGAGACAACAATTTTCTTATACAATTACAGCTCGGTTTACATTCATCCAATTAAGATTTCTCAATTTTTAGAAGTCAAACATTTCAACACAACAGGTGAAATTTCACTACCTACAGGGGTGATATCCTTATATATGCTTTTTTCATCAGCTTTTGAAACATTTCTACAAACGGCATCAACAACGTTTCCGTGTGGGTCAGGTATTGGTGGTTGTTCATTCCATGCATCCATTACAATATTCAAGTCATAGTTTAATCTGTCATCCACCTCAGCAGACTTTTATGTATTACTTGTTACTTGATTCTGTAGGAACCCGATTTACACTTTTACTTCATATTACGAACCACGAATCGAACCAAGAAAAGAGATAAAGAAAGATTGAGTTATTTTAGAGAGAGAAAGAAGAGAGAGGTTAGAGAGAATGAGAAAAAGAAG